>DF358632.1:69408-79652 GCA_000787875.1 Solanum virginianum
GTCCGAAATAAAAATCCCATACTTGGAAAAATTTGACGAAATCACCCATACGGAGGGCCATATGGGACATGTGAGGTCACATGGTCTGTATGACTACCCGTTCCCCTATATTTAGAAAAAATTAAAATTTTTCCATGACGAAGTTTCGAGACGGTGATTTAACACTTAGAAAAATTTTCACTCTGGAAGTCATACGGGAGGCCACACGGGCCGTGTCACTCCACATAGGCTATGCACTTGGCCATGTGAAAACACTTGGCTCCAAAACTTGGTATTTCAAGCTAAGGCCACCACACGGCCCACCACATGGTCCATGAAGTGTCACACGGAGCGTGAGGGTCCAAGTGTGGTGTACCTTAGTTTAAATCACCACATTTAAGGGCCAAACATCCTCCAAAGGCCAAGGGCCACTCAATGGAGGCTCCACACAAGTCGTGTGACCTCACACGGACCATGAGGGCTCCCATGTAGCATTACCTTGGTCCAAAACTCTCTGAATCGGAGATTTTGAAGTTCGAATGAGATCGTACAATGTCTGGGTCATAACATCATCTCCCCTTTGGGAACATTCATCCTCGAATATGCAAAAAAAGCAAGGCTTGAAAGGCTTAACTTAGAACATGAAACTTCCGATCACAAGATATAAAGCATTTTTGTTACTTAAAAGTTATAAAGTCCTCAAAACTCATATCAAATGTATTTAAATCATTTAAAATATCATAGAAATCATTTTGGTGCACATGTATGCATATCATGTCATGAAACTCAAGAGGAAAAAAATTAGAACACTTGGAGGAAGAAGAACTTAATACCTTAGGTTTGAGTAGATTGAAAAAGATAGGGATATTGCTTCATCATGTCCAATTCCGCCTCCCACATAGCACTCTCCATATGTTGGTTTCTCTAAAGAACTTTCACCGAGGCCACCTCCTTGTTATGAAGTCGCTTCACTTGGCTATCCAAAATTTTCACCGGAACTTCCTCATAAGATAAGTTCTCCTCAACCTCAACACTTTCCAAAGGTACAATGGCACTAGGATCATTGACTAACTTTCTCAACATGGACACATGAAAGACCGGGTGGATACTCAAATCCCGAGGCAACTCCAACCTATAAGCCTCATTCCTATTTGCTCAACAATCTCATAGGGCCTTATATACAGGGAACTTAGCTTGCCTTTCTTGCCAAAATGCATCATACCCTTCATAGGTGAGACCTTCACATACACCCAATCACTAATATGAAACTCAAGGTCGTTCTACCTAACATTCGAATAGGACTTTTGGCAACTTTAGGCCATCTCCATCTTCAACCTTTCTCTAATCAACTTCACCTTCTCCATAGCCTCCAATACCAAATCCGGGCCAATTAAAGCCATCTCTCTCAATTCAAACGACCCCACCGGAGACCTATATCTCCTACTATACGAAACCTTAAATAGTGCCATGCTAATGCTGGCGTGAAAGATATTATTATAAGCAAACTCAATGAGTAGAAGATGGTCATCCCAATTACTCTTGAATTTGAACATACAAACCCTCATCATGTCTTCCAAAGTTTGAATTGTCCTCTCGGCTTGTCCATCAATTTGAGGATGAAATGCGGTGCTTAACTTCACCTTAGTACCAAGTCCTCTTTTAAATGACTTCCAAAAGTGATTGGGTACCACAATCTGATATGATAGATCTCGGCACACTATGCAACCTCACCAACTCTTGGATGTACAACCTTGCATAATTTTTGGCACCAAAAGTACCCTTGATTAGTAGGAAGTGAGCCGACTTAGTCATCCGGTAAATAATAACCCAAATTGAGTCAAATTGCTTTCGGGTTCAAGGTAAACCCACCACAAAGTTTATGTTCAAATCCTCGCACTTCCAAGTACGAATCTCAATGTCTCGAGTCAAACCACCGGGCCTTTGGTGTTCTAACTTTACTTGCTTACAATTAGGGCACTCGTATACAAACTTGGCTATGTCCTTCTTCATGTCGTGCCACCAATACACCTCTCTTAAATCACAATACATCTTAGTAGATCCCAGATGAATAGAATAATGAGAGTTGTGGGCTTCACTCATGATTACTTTCCTAAGATCATCCACATCCGGGACACATAACCAATCATGATATCAAAGCATACCATCTCCCCCTTAGAAGAATACTGCTATTTTTTTTTTGGCAACCAACTTCTTCAATTCAACCAATGATGGATCTAGATCTTGTTTAGTCTTCACATCAACAACCACTGATGATCAGCCCTATTTTGAACATACATACCACCATCATTAGAGTCATCCAACCTCACCCCCAACCTAGCCAAACGGTGGACATCCTTTGCCAACTCCTTCTTTTCTTCCTCAATATGAGCTATACTTCCGATAGATAACCTAAGATTTTTCACATCATACATATAACCATATTATATGGCTCACAACCAATTTGAATAACAATACCCAATAGATAGCCAAAGTCATAAACATAACCTCCATTTATAACACTCAGCACATAATCGTAAAGAAGTTTACAAGATGTCCAACAATACCTCTAAACATAAGATAGGTCGGGGACCACGACATACACCAGGCTCACCCTCAAAGTAAATAAAATAGATAAAACACCATAGAAAATAGGACTTTCACAATTTTATCATATCATATCAATATTGTAACCGCACCTTATGGGCCTCCCATTTTGGTGAAGGTTACCATATACATATACCTATGCTGGCATAAAGTTCAAGGAAAAGAAGAGGACCCTTAGGGATAGCCCTAATGCCCCCAATCCATTTGGTGCTAATTCATCATCCCACAAGAATATATATACATATACATGATTAGGAGAGAGCTGCAAGCATTTCAAATCACTTAAATGCATAGTTGGGCTTAAAAGCCAAACATCATTCATAAGAACTCATACTTAGGCTCAAATGTCAAATCACATTTCATATCATACTTTCATGCATATGAATAGCCCATTCACAATATCCAAATAAGGTGTAAACACCCAATATGCTTAATGAGCCAAATATAATAGATATTTATGTGAACACATTATTGTCATAACCATATAAGTGAGCTTAACCCACCAATTCAATTTCAAATCATATGTGAGCTTAACCCACTATTCAATTTCATAAATCTGATGCTCATGAATGCATATGCTATGTATGAGGTGAGAATAGCTTGAATAACATGGATTCAAGCTTTAATCAACAATAGATTATAAAATTTAAGTGCAGACATAAGTAAAATTCACATTGAAATCATAATATAGACTACCCATGCATAAATCAAGCTTTGAAGGGGACATACACTTTCATAACTTCATAATCTCAATGCAAACCATCATATGAGGGCTTAAATCAACTTAAAATAATTAAATAAATACAACCCATAAATCAAATTAAATTTAATAAATCAAAATAATGAAAATTCCTATTTAAAGTAAGCTAAAATTCATAAAAATTACTTGAAAAGAGTTTAGATCTTCTTGGTTGAAAGGAACTAAGAATCAAAACCCACATACCTATCTTAGGAAAAAGAATTTGAGAAGAATGTGGTGAAGAAAGACCCTTTCCTTGATTTCTAAGCTTAATTCCTACTAGAGTGCTTTTGAGAGAGATTTGAGAGAATTTCCAAATGTGAGGAATGAATTTGAATGATAAGAATAAGGTTTAGGTCATTAGGAAGTCTTTAGGTAGCTTAGGAAGTCACAAAAGGCCCTTAGAATAAACCGTATTTATGAAAATGCCATTAATGAAACAAGTTGAAAAATTGAATATTTTCGTCTTAGCGGAGCGGCATATGGTTTGTGAGGCACTACACGGATCGTATATTAGCTCGTGAACCAATACTTAGAAAAATTTTGCTTGACGAAGGTCTGAAATAGAAATCCATACTTAGAAAAATTTGACAAAATCACCCCACGGATGGCTATATGGGCCGTGTGGGGTCACACAGTCTGTGTGATTGTCCATGCCACTATACTTAGGAAAAAATAAATTTTTCTATGATGAAGTTCCAAGATGGTGATTTTACAATTAGAAATATTTTCACTCCGAAAGCCACACGGGAGGCCACATGGGTTGTGTCACTCCACATGGGCCATGTACTTGGCTATATAATAACACTTGGCTCCAAAACATATGGGATTTCAAGCTAAGGCCCACCACACGATCCGTGAGATATCACACAGATTGTGAGGGGTCCAAGTTTGGTGTGCCTTAGTTTAAAACACCATGTTGAAGGGTCAAACATCCTCCAAAGGCCACTCCATAGAGGCTCCACATGGGTCGTGTGACCGCACACGGATCGTGAGGGCTCTTAAGGAGCTTCATGTTGGTCCAAAACTCTCTGAATCTGAGATTTTCAAGCTCTAATGAGATCATACATCATCCGGGTCTTAACACTCCACATGTTCAAACACTTCCTTACATTATTCACTATTTTAGAACTGCACGAAAAATGTTCTTTAGGGATCAATTGCATACACAATAGTGGAATTATTCACTTTGACATGAAGCTTGGCAGTATTAATTTTCTTATGGGCACTAATGAAACTGCCAAGATCGCTGATTTTGGGCTCTCCACAACTTTGGAATAGGGCATCATCTACGAAAAACAAGAATCATCAGGGGAATTGAAAGGTATATATCACTTGAATCTATACTTAATGCCGGGTATAATATTTAGGATTTTGGCTACACAATTTATGAAAGAAACTTTATATAGATCAAAACTGTCTAGACATCTTTACTAGCTGCTAAACATCATAAGAATGAAAAGAAAAGTAAACAGTGAAAAGACAAAAACAATTCTTTTTGATAATTAATTAGGATTGACAATGGCATTTTGTTTTAGCCAAAAGCTGGACCTTTGGTTGTTCTTTGGTCACGGTCTTTTTTTTCTGATGTAATATTTGGAGAATATGTTCTTTCAAATTGGTTTGAAAATGTGTTGTACTGCACAATTTAGAATTGTTGATATATGTATGATATTGAGATAAAGAAAAAAGTTAATTAGAATTGTAATACTTGCAAGAGCTAAATATGTGTCTTGGCTTCAGTTTTTCCAATACAACCTTATTGTCCCTTTGGCCACTAGATGCTCGGACTCAACTAAGCAAGGCAATGAAAAGAGATAAGAAAGTAAAGCTTGTTGGTAAGTTTCTGTATACAACCTTAACTAATCTACATGACTGGAATATAATTCACATAATTATAATTATACCAGAAAACCTACGTAAATTTCAATGGCAAGATTACCAATACGATAAGCAAAGATGAATCATCATGCGCAAAATGCTACTAAAGGTAATTCTGCAAATAGCAGGAACTGCAATAGAGAGAATATAGAGTACACCCAATGGTGAGTTCAATTCTAAAATTTGATTCACTCAATAATCATAAGTCAAACAAATCCTAAATTGTGCAAAATTCCTCCAGATATTGCTTGCATGTAGAAGTCCATAATGAAGAACGACATAGCTGTGTGGTGCTTTTTGATGTTGCCCAATATCATTTGGGTTGCATCGTCCATTAATAACTCAAATCCAATGTTGAGAAGGTTAGACCATCCGGCATACAACTATATAAATCGTTACTACTGACTAAATTACTAGGGGAAAATAATGCATATGGTAAGCTCTTAAACTTGTAATGCTAACTTTAAAAATGATTCAGAAGAAATAATTCAATTACTGTCGCAAGCTAGAATTAATTAAAGATAAAGAATATATCTATCTGGTCCAGATTGAGAAGAAAGTTGATAATTTGAGAAGGAATTTAGTTGCACAAGAGATAAAGGAAGTTAAACAAGCCAAATGCCGAAGAAGACAAGTTAGTGGATATACAGAGGAAGAGGATGCAAAGAAATAATGTAGGAAATCACACAGCAATTCTAACTAAAAAATAAGCATAGAAAATAAATAATAGCTTTCTTTAAACTACATAAACTATGAACTCCTATAATAATACTAAGTTAAATTTCATGAAAAGTTGTATTGTTAATGACTCAATATAGTAATTTATGATTCTTTTGTCCATATGTTAACTCGCGTTTGATTACTAAAGGCAGTTTATCGCTACCCATGGAGATTCTTGAAACCAAAGGAGTAACTGATTGAAACCCATCATAGATAGCAGCAGTAACAGTTTCTTTTAAAGAGGTACAAAAGTCATTTTTAGTAATTGTCGAGACAACAATAATGTCTAGTGTTCCTACATTTTATCTAGTTGTCATGTCTATCTCCATTTCAACCTCATTTTGATAACCCTCCATGTCAGATATCTTCCCCTTCTATCATGTCTATCTCCTTATCAATCACTTTGTTGCTTTCCCCTTCAGCACATCCAACTGAAAGTGCTTGCCATTCCATCCTGCAAGAATACCCACAAGGTGAGATGCGGCTCCAGAATCATTAGACAATCTTCTTAAAAGAATAAAAACTTGAAGGCTAGGTCAGCCTTGCAAAATTTTAATGAACGCTAAAGTATGCATTAAAAAAACTCAGGCAAGCACATAACAAAATAAATTAGCAAGTATATATCTCTCTTTCTTTATTTTCTGTTCTTTTTTTAATGAAGAAAAACTACACAATAGAAGGTAAGTGTGTGATATATATTATGCCAATAAAACAGTGTTTGTGACTTTTCAGATGCCTGCACGATACAAGTTAAACTTAAATTCAAGACATAAACTACAGATAAATCAATTTATGTTACATATTTTTCATAATTGAGTCCGTCTCTCGAAATGGTTATGGAGATACAACAATCACAATCAAACTCTGTGGAACACCAACCCTATTATAGGTGTGTATATGGGAATCCATCAAAGCTCAATGTCCAAATCTAATGACAAATGTGAGATTTTCTGTGGGGAATGAAAAAAGAATCTCCTTTTGTTATGATAATGGACTAGGACATAGCCCTCTAAAAGAGTTGTTTCCAGATATGTTTAATCTAAGCATGTAACCAGAGGATACAATTGAAGATACTTGGAGTTTGCAAGGATAGCACCGTTCTTTTAGAATACTATTGAATGATTGGGAGGTGACAAATCACTAGAGCTATTGAGCTAACAAAGAATCTACAGAGCTTCAATGGTACAATCCAGAATGAAGATTCCATTACATGGAAAGGGGTTCACACGAAAGTGACCAATATATTTCCTTTTGAACTGCCCCGAATATCAAGTACAAAGTTGTCACTGCAACAAAATCTAGAATGTAAAGCTCCATGAAAAGTGATGCGTCTTTCTTGGTTGGTGAATAGAACAACAAGTCTGACTTATAAAAGTTAGACATTTCTTGGTTGGTAATATCACTTCAATTTAGGCTTTTAGTTCTATTCCACTTTGCATCCCTAATTAAGATTCTAAAAAGAAGGAACCAAAGTTGATAATTTGACTAGCTATTTCCTTCAAAAGGCGCAACCCTTTCTGCAAAAGATCAACATGTTCCGCATAAATGGCCGGCAAGTCAACCAAAAAAGAAGGTGTTAGGGATTGGGACAATGTTTGAGGTCTACAAAGAACATGTAGATATGGCATAAGGCAATAAAGCAAGTACATATTAGAAATTAATAGCTTTAAGCTAGTCTGGCTGCCCTTTCTAGCTAAAAATCAAGAGAGATAGAGAGAACTTACTTGTGCACGACAACATGTTTATGCTCGCAGCAAGTAATAATTGCCTCTTGAAAACCTACATCACCACAATTTCACAATTTTTTCCCTGCATGTTCCAAAGAAAAAACAAGAAATTTAGAAGCTGACCAACTCTTGATCCAACTTAAGTGAAGCTCTTATTGAGTTTTTTGATTTTGGTAATGAACAAGGATCTAGATGCTATCAAAGCGCTCCGCTCAGCTTCTTTTGTCACAAAGAATCAACATTACTATATGCATTCTTACCTTATATTTCTTTAGGAGGTTGTTTCCAACACTCGAATTTGTGACCTCCTTGTCACATGGAAACTACTTTACCCATTATGCCTAGGCTTCCACTTTGTTACTGGAATAAGTATTTAGATTATATATACATAATAAAAATCATTATTATTGATTAAGAATGTTGCAGTACCTTCTTGATAATAAAGAATCTATATTGAGAAAGCAAAAAAGGCAATAGATATGAAGGTTAGTGAAGTTAAAACATATTCAAGTTTATACTTGGGAGTTTTGTCATGGCAACTATAATCAATGCCAGTAGAACTTTCTATCCATGTAGATATTTATTATAACTCTAATTTGCATATTATCCTTCATTTAAGAGTTGAACACTCCGTTATTTATTTTTTATATTCATAGTGTCTGAATCAGGTTGGACAAGCTAAGTATCGAGCTTTGTCCATCTTTGAAGAAGATATTCAACATAATATTAATCTAAATTATTTTATACATCTATTTAAGCATCTTCATTAGCTAATACTCTATCAATTTCAACAATAAGAATATTTTGCAAGAAATTATCTGATGAAACGACAATTATCAATTTTATAATACACATTTTTGCCAAATATCTTGCAATTTCAACTCAAACTAGAAAAGACATTAAAAATGTAGCGCAAAAGATAAGTTTTAGCGCAGCAACCCTGATTCAAGTCATACACCCCCCCGCCCCCCCCTTCCCCCCCCCAAAAAAAAAAAGAACAATTCTTTCAAACATTGTCAGTTGCCACAATCTGAATAGTGCCTTTAAAATTGAAAATCCTCCAAATCTTATCTGCGATTTTTATTTTCCATTTCAAAAACATCAAAGAATCAGCAATTCAAAATATTCTACAATAAAGTAGAGTTGAGTAAAACACATCTTTCAAAAAAATTACTAGTTAAATTAAATTCTTACCATGTGGAGCTAATGAATGTTGTGTGGTTCCTTTTACATGTGAGAGTGACTGGCAATGCACTAAGAAATATGGTAATAATCATGATTATGAGCAATGCTCTCAGGAAAAAGTTGTTAAATTGCAAGGCTCAACAAGAAAGTTATTGTGGAAATATCATGTATAAACTAACACACAATTACAAACAAAGAAAATAGAGAAGAAAAATAACACAAGGATTTTAGTTATGCCTACTCCTCCAGCAAAGACAGAACCAGTTTTCCTCTATGAATGAAAAAGAAGTTTACACTGCTTTCAAGCCCTTAGGACTACATTGTGAATTCTCTGTCATACTCTAGAATTTCAAACTATGTCCCTTAATTATAGATCCCAATTAGTCCCAAATCTATAAGGAAAAGTCTTTCCTAATCCTAGAAAGACAATATATTCCTTTTCCAAATCTATTAGGACAATGATTTCCTACACTAATAAGGATTATGAGTTTCCTAAGATATACAAGGGAAAATTCAAGACATAAAATTAATAAATAAACAAAATTCTTCACTTATTCAACCTTGCCTAAGACAAAAGCTGTAATCGAAAGCTAATAATCAACAACCCAACCCAAAACAAAAATATATTTATGTGCTTTTGTTTGCTCAATTCACAATATATATACCCTTCGGAGTGGTCCTATGGTTTGGGCTTGGGGATTCCATAATGGAGGTATCAAGTTCAAAAATCCTTTCCAGTGAAAGTATGGGATTTGCTCTCTGGATTACGCTCGTCGTACCGGGCTTGCCTAGTGCGAGTTACCTCTCCAATATGATTTGTGAGCTATTGCATAGGAGTGGGTTACCCTGTGCGCATCCAAAAAGTAGTAGTTGTGGGTTCTCCTTGTCATTAAAAAAATAATTCCCAATATGTCACAGACATTGAACTTATAATACAACATAAGCTGTAAACCAACACACATACTAACAAGTTATGCAAAAGCTAAAGCTTGTGCAATCAAAATTAATGTAAAAATAAAGCAAAACAACAACTAATTAAGCTAATACTACTAAGCTTCAAAATTCACGTGATCAATTCGATACGACACCTCTTCTCTCCTTGCTGTCTCTTCCTCACTCTCATACAACTTTGACTCCTTCAAACACTACAAGTCTACAACAACAACAAAAAAAAAACTCAACTTCAGTATAAATTCATCGGCAAAATTGAGTTCAGAACCAATAAAAATAATAAAAAGAGTTTACACAGGCAAAATTGAAGATTTGCCTCTGTAGGCCTCGCAAGAGACAAAGATTTTGTGACTCCATACTTCTTCGGCAGTGGCATGGTGGCCTTAAGCTATAGAACCAATCATCAATTACCAAAAAAATGAAATAAAGAAAGAACCCAAAAATCAGAACTCTATCGA
>DF358632.1:115445-131729 GCA_000787875.1 Solanum virginianum
ATACCAATCATGCATAGGGCACAGGAAATATAGTCGCCCACCCGTTACATATCAAACATAGGATAAGTGAGCCAGGCATCCCTATACTCACAAATCTTAATATAGAAGTGGCATAGTGCAAAAGTTAGATTGCTTGGGGTATCGAGGCGCGCCCACTAAGAATATGATCTGGACTGCTCAGACCACGAGACATGCCCACTACGGATATGTTTTGGACTGCTCGGACCACGAGTCATATCCACAAAGGATATGTTCTGGACTGCTCGGACTATGAGTCACGTCCCCAAAGGATGTGTTCTGGATTGCTCGAACCATGAGTCACATCCACAAAGGATATGTTTTGGACTGCTCGGACCACGAGTCTCGTCCATAAAGGATGTGTTCTAGACTGCTCGAACTATGAGTCACACTCACTATGGATATGTTTGGGACTGCTCAAACCATGAGTCACATCCACAAAGGATATGTTCTGGACTGCTCGGACCAATGAGTCACGTCCAGGCATAATGCCAACATTGAAACATATATATACCTAACATATCCGCCCGACAACAACCAGCCTGGGAATCGGTGAACGATATCATATCATATGGACATCCTCATTATCACAAATCTCAAACATAAGTAACATCTTCATATGCAAAATCAAAATAATATTTAATCTAAATTCTATCAAAGTTATCAGAATCTCAAAAGAAGGATATCGCGGGTCCCACGACCGATGGAAACTCGAACTAACTTAACTTAGAAGGAACCTTCTTAGTCTACATCATACAAGCTACTATGAAATATCTCAGAATAGTTTCTAAGGAAATTCTTGATATATAAAAAAATAGGACAAACAATATTCCAGCACACAGAAACAAAGAAAACAACTAGGTCTTTGCTATAAAAATAAAGCCTCATAGACATTTTGGTTATTCTGAAACAACGAAGGAAATAAAACATTTATAGTATATAGCTTTTATATACTTTCACAACTTACGGACTTTAAATGCACAAGAGTAACAAATATGGCTAATTTCTATAAATGTACCAAGAAACAAACATAAGACATGTTTAAGTTCGAATAGAAAAAAAAGAGGGATCTTTTGAAACTTATACCACTAGCTATGTTTAACTAAGTCATGCCATAGAATAAAGTGCTTTACATACCTCAATTACTCCTGCAACTAATTCAAATGCAAAGTCAATCTAACTTACACTTCCGGATGTCCAATATCTCAATTACTCCTTCAACTAATTCAAATGCAAAGTCAATCTAACTTACACTTCCGGATGTCCAATATCTCAATTACTCCTTCAACTAATTCAAATGCAAAGTCAATCCAACTTACACTTCCGGATGTCCAATGTCTTTAAATCCCTTAATTGGACCCAAATCGCCAAAGTCATCGAATAAGGCACTTTCTTAGCCAACCAACACCTCCATGCTACTTAGGGGACTCAATACATAAGGCTTATAGCATCAAAATAATTTTGGAATTGAAAAACATAAATTTTGATCCCAGCTACAGTAACCTGGGATTGGTTTTTAAAGGAGTTCTTGTTTTGGAATTTTTTTTATAAGTGTGATATCTTGTTCAAGATAAAAAGGGTTTTCATCCATATATAAGCCAAGTGTTGGCCCTACTCCCACATATGTACCAATAGGAAATCAACACAATTTAAGGTGGGGCAACACCAACTTCCTTCAAGACCTTAAGTCTTACAAATTATACTTTGATCCCCAAACTTTTTCTAATCAAACCAATTAAGGACATGCAAAGATACAGTTAAAGACATACGAATCCTAACAACCCAAGTTTTAAAAATTCTAATTGAGTCCCCAAATTTTCTAATAATGTTACTATAGTCCCAATTTTTGTAGTGGTTCCAATACACCACAGTACGGGTTCTAACACACCGTACTAGGAAATATGGTTCAAAATCCTAAAAATGAAGGGCATTTCATGGCGGTGATGACTCGGAGTGGCAAGAGCACAATGGATCTCCCTATGCCAGTTATTGTGGATAAAGTCAATGAGAAGGGTCTTGGTGGTGAAGTTGAGGTTGAGGGAGAAGATCCAAAAGTTGCTGAGATACAACAATAAGAAGTAAGGGAGCATGAGAAATCGCAACCAATTCCCAAACCTCCTCCTCCTTTCCCTTAGAGGCTTATGAAAAAGGAAAAGGAGGGTAAATTCAAACACTTTCTCTCAATGTTGAAGCAACTCTCCATCAACATTTCCCTTCTAGAAGTTTTGGAGAAAATGCCCGGGTATGCCAAATATATGAAGGATTTGGTCACCAAGAAGCATACTTTGAGCCAACAGTTCTCCCAAGAACTCCAACAATGTAGTGCTATTATGACCAAATGCCTTGTAAAAAAGCGAGAAGATCCCAGTGAATTCACCATCCCTTGTATTATTGGTGATGTCGAGTTCGCAAGAGCATTTTGTGACTTAGGGGCAAGTATCAATCTAATGCCTCTTGCGTTATTCAAAAAGCTTGGCCTTGGTAATCCTACCTTGACAAGAATGAAGTTGCTTATGGTGAATCGAACCATTAAAATGTCAGAAGGAATCCTTTTAGATGTGCTTATTAAAGTTGATAAGTTCCTCTTTTCGGCAGATTTTGTGATCCTCGATAGCGAAGTTGATTTTAAGGTACCCATTATTTTGGGGAGACCATTTTTGGCCACTGGAAGAGCCCTAGTGGATATGGATTCAGGTTAGCTACGGTTCAGGGTTAATGATGCAGAAGTCAAGTTTAATATTCGCTAATAAATGAAACATTTAGACGAGTTCAAGCGCGAGGTGTGGACCCTTGATGATTGTTGATGAAGGAAGATGACAAGTCTAAAATATTCGCTAAGAAATGAAACATTTAGACGAGTTCAAGCGCGAGGTGTGGACCCTTGATGATTGTTGATGAAGGAAGATGACAAGTCTAACCACGACGTTAAACAAGACGCTTCTTGGGAGGCAACCAAAGCATTTTGCTAATTATTTGTTTGTTTGAGACTTAAAGTAGTAGTAGTTGTTTGATTTAAATTAAGAGACAAAGATGCAATTGTAATATTTTTAAGGTTATGTATATTTGGACTTGGTTTGTAGGTAAAAAGTCGAAGAACTGAAGATTTGGAAAAATTGGACTTGGAGCAGTTACTACGAGCAGGCCTACGAGTTGTAGTCTTCACTATGACTCATAGGGGGAAATAGTAAGTATCTGAAGTTGGCATACACACTATGAGCCAACCTTATAATTCGTAGGAACCCCTACGAGTTGTTAGAGGGGTTCATAGTGCCCAGGTATGATTTCTAAATTTTTACCAAGTATTGAGTTTGGTATGAGATCGAGACCTACGAGTCATAGGATTACCTATGACACATAGTCGGGGTCGTGTAGCACGAATCTACAGCTTTTTAAAATTTGACCCGATTTGCATATAAAAGGGGGTTAAAATTATTTTTGACTCTAAATTCTAAAATCCCTTACCCTAAGTCGACGGAAAACCCCTTTCTCATCTCGTAAATCTTTCTCTGACTAAAAATCCTAGCTACCCACGTCATTTTTCAGTAAAGATTTTGGCGAGGGTATAAATTTCTAGGGTTTTAATGCAAAATTTATCCCTCTTTGCTTTGGTTCATTTTTCAATCCAATTGGTAAGTTCTTTGGTTATATTTCTTGATCTTTGTTGATGAGTTTGATTCCTATCTGAGTATAAGTTTGGTGTGATCATGTTTAAATATGCCTTACATTGATTATTAAGTTAGACTTGTAATCTAGGGTTTATAGGCTTTCAAAGAGTTGGGTTGTGAAGTGAACCTTGTAGAAACACTTAAATGGGTGATTGTGAGTATGACATTTATAATGTTTGGTATGTAGTGTATTATTATTGCTTATGTAGAGTCTGAATGGTTGTCGGAGTTAAACTTTAGATGGTATTGGGGTGATTGCCTATGCTTGAACATGTGGGTTTGATTGAGTTGTTATGAATGGTAATTGGACTTCCTCGGGATGATGTGGACATATCATGAATGAGTTTAGATCATTTATTACTTTCGGTTTGATTGAGTTATTGTGACTGGTAATAACACTTCCTTGGGATGTTGTGGACATATCATGAATGAGTTTAGATCATTTATTGCTTTTAGGTATGCTTGACATTTGGTGGAACTTATTTGGACTCTTAGGGATAATGGTCGTTTTAAATTGCCAACGCTAGTACGAATTGATTATGTGCCATTTAGTCATGCCTTGCTCTTATTTGCATCATTAAGTTGAATTGTGTGTTGAATTTGCGCTTTGTGTGGGAAATAGTTAGGCATTGCAGGTGACTTTTGTGCTTAGCTACGAGGCACTCCTATGACTCATAAGTTCCTATACGAGTCGTAGTGGCCCCTTGTAGCAAGCATCAGTCACTTGTAATCCTTCATATTTCTGATATGAGACCTGTATATGACTCGTAATACTTGGTACGACTCATAGGAAGGGTCTTATAAACTCTGCTAAATTATGAAAAATGTTTCTGAAAAAATAGTTAAGACCTCACCCTACGAGTCATAACTGTGTGTCATATCTGGGATCACGTAGCATTATTATGGGAATACTAGTTTTGCGAGGGTAGCTACGACTCGTTGGTTGCCCTATGAGTCATAACTACACTCATACCTGCAAACCTGCAGTTGCATTAGTGCATAGTTACTTTTAGTTGTTTTTTTTCTTTACCTTGTATTTTATTGGATTGAACACCGTGGACTTATATGTTGCTTTGTGGGTTATTTGCAGATAAAATGCCTCCAAAAGTCAAACGGGCCATTCAACCTCTCTAACGGAGGTTGCAGGATGAATCTCCTGAAACTAAGCAATCAGAGGGCTCTGTGGAAGTCTACAGAGTCTGGTTAGACCTAGAGGCTAATACACCATAGACTCGGGTACTCGCAGCTCAAATATCTATAAAAGTGAGTATTTCCTCCCAGTCTGAAGAGGAGAAACAACAAGGCAATGGGGGTGGGTCAGATTGTAGCTTGCCTCAGATGACCCCCTCACAATCTGGTTAAGAGTCGGAGTTAGAAAGCACTTCTCATCAAGAGGAGGTCCAGTCCGAGCCCCCGACTGACCACCGATGGTGCATCCCTGGGATGAAGGAAATATATGACCAAGGTTTGGAGCCAAAGGGGTAAGGCAAGCCAGTTTGCAAATTTCATGAAGAGTCCCAGCTGAATGCCTCAGGCTTAGATAGAGTGCCAGATTGAATGATAGGTTGGATGAGCACATGCTATGATAGACCACATAGCAGTTGGGTAAATATGCCCCCTATGTATTCTGTGAGTTCTACGCGGTGTACCTTGCTACACTCTATCGGGGGTTGCCAAAGAACAAAAGACCAATTGAGTAGCCGAGACTTCAGGTGGTGACAGTCCAAGGGGGAAGAGTTGATATCTCGGAGAAGACAATTCGATGATTGCAATTTGGGCCTACTTAAATAACCCCTCAGTCTACCACAGAGTATGACAGTCGTATTGAGAAGATGAGAACAGTGCTGACTAGGAAGAACATCAAGGCTAGGACGGAGCTCCTACGGTGAATCGCTAGCCAAATTTATGAGGAGGGTGTTGAGCCGATGTTGGTCACAAACCATACAGATCCTATAGTAAAAGCCCACCTCTTATTCTGAGCCAAATTCTCGTGGTCCATTAATCATTGGCGTATTGGGCTAATTTTTATGGATAATGTGATCACCCTCGAGAGGGCCATACTGTTGGCCAACATCCTAGCTGGCTATGCTATAGATTGGGCCTGGATCATTTCAGAGCAGATTCACGAGGCTGCAGCTTGGACGAGCACCTTACTGCCATTTCCAGTTCTTATTCATCAACTATCCAGTGCAGTAGGTGCTCCTATTGACCCTCATCGGGACCCTTATGTAAAGGCCACACGCACTATGGATCTTAGCCTAATAAAGGCTGATGAGATCCCAGTGGCCCTACCTTGAGCATCTCCTCTAGCTATCCCAGAGTTATTCCCAGTAGAGCATTAGATTCCAGGTTCACCTCCAGCTACCACCGGCACTACTCTGATCTGTTCATTAATTGATCAGACTATTTGGGACTCCGAGGAAAGGATGAAGGCATATGCTCGAGATTTAGTTGATGCGTGAGTCAGAACAGTAGATGCCCGGGTCAATCAATTTGAGGCCAAAGTTCACAAGAGGCTAGAGGAAGCTAGGCCTACCGATGCAAGCACAGTTATTGAGGAGTTGGCCAAATTCAAGGGCCACTTATTACAGCTATTGGTAGCCCCCGTTCCAGCCCTAGAGTAGCACCGGTAGGTAATAAGGCATTTGATTGGCTCATCGACCATCCGAACACCCACGGGAAGAGGCCCCTTAAGCATGTTGATCCAGAGCCGACCCCGAAGAGGTCGAGACCTGAGGAGGAGGAGCCCATACCAGAGGAGGTGGTGCAAGAGTCGCTTTTGTTGGCAGCTATTGAAAGAGAGAGAGAGAGAGAGCAGAGCACACCCCACGTGGAGAGACCATCTCAAGAGTAGCTACAGCCCAGGAAACTGAGGAGGAGAGGTAAACCCAGGACCCCATAGACCAGCCCTAGATAGGAGCATGAGAACCATGATGTTTGGCCACTTTTGACCCCTACTCTTACTTTTCCTTATGGATACTTTATCCTTTTGTTAAATAATATTATTTTTAATTTGGTCTTTATGGATGTTCTTGTTGGATAATGTTTTTATTTTGGTTTTGGATATTATTTTTGTTAACTATTAGTTTTGAATGTATATATACCTATGTTATGTTTTCATGTGTTCATCTTTTCTTTGTGTTGTTACTTTGAGACAAAGTATTCTGTTTTGGTAGGGTGGTAGAGGTTATGGATTAAGGTGAACTTTGAGTAGCCTCAAGTCCATAACTTCCCCTATTTTTATTCCCAAGGTTTTCTTGCCATGTTTGTTTTCCTTGAGGATATTTTATTTTCTATTGAACCAACATCTTTTAGGAAGTACATATTAATTTGTAAATGCATTGTAATGTTATCTTTTGAAATATATATAGTTCTTAGATGTTCGTTAAACTTTTGATGAAAAATTGGGTACCCTAAAAAAATTTGAGGTTGTGATTATTGATGCATTCATGCATTTTTGAGTACATGGCAATGTTTGTTCTAACTTTACCTCTTTTGATGAAATACCCTGATATTGGCCCTAATCTATCCTTGAACATATGAACCTTGACTGAGGCTAAAAGCCTAAGTTGAGGGTGGCTACATTGGTGGCCCTAGTTTGAGGTATAAATATTGTGTACTTCACTTCAAGCTAAAAGCCTAAGTTGAGGGTGGCCTTTGTTGTGGTAAAGTAACAAAAATAGGGTAGTTGGTTGAGGTAAAAAGTAAGAAAATGAATAATCATGAGCTGGGTGAACAAAAAGAAAGGAAAGAGTGCCTTGAGTTGAAAAGATTAGCCAAAAATGAGTTCAAAATGAAGGCACAACTGAAAAGTGAAATAATAAGCCCGGGAAAAGCTTGAAATGGGGAAATAAGGGAGGAGTTGGTGAAAGGGTTGGATTGTGAAAGGAAAAAGTGTTGGTAAACATGGTTCAAGGATAGCTTTTAGTCATTATTGCCTAAAATACCATACCAAAGCCCCCTGAGCCTATTTTACAAGCCAATAAGTCCTAAAGTTATTCAAATCCACTTTTGAACCAAACCGAAAAATGAGTGTAGGGGTAAGCTTATGGTGTTAGTCATTGTGTATGAATTTCAATTATGAGACTAAGAATTCTTCGTCAGTCCCTGATTTCTAAATATTCTTGAGTGAGTATAAGGGACTTTTTTTTTAGTGAGGGCATTTGTACTACATGAGTTGCATATGACTATACCAGTGATTGAGGATGGTTGATGCTCCTTAACTTGTCATAGTTGGATTGCCAGGTATCTCATTATGTTCTTATTTGCTAAATAATTTTACAATCCTGCTTTGAAAATGGTAGTTAGGTACCTGAATCAGAGGAGTTGATATATATGCCATTAGTATAGTTGCTAAGTATTTCTCTTTGTCTGTGTAGATTGAGTCGTCTCTTGCGGACAAGTAACAATTCCATGTTGAGGGTGTTGATGTGCTGTCAAAATACTACACATTTGATGCCTAAAACAAGGGATTTTGTGATTTCTTAAAGTGACTTTTTAGTTTTTGATGTGTTTTTGTGTTAACCTTGCAGAAAAGTTAAGTTGGCATGTTTTTGAAAAAGAGTTGTAGATTTTGCTGAAGCATAGGCCATACAAGCCCTCCTACAAATTGTAGCTCACACTACGAGTTGTAGATTGTGTCGTAGCAGGAATCAGAGATAAAAAATAAAAAATCTTCCAAGTGAAGGTCACCTATACGATACTAGCCTATGAGTCGTAAGACACACTATGACTCGTATAGATGGACTCGTAGCAAGAAGCGGAGGGCTAAAATATTGGACCAAAAACTGAAGATTAGGATTACGAGACAAACATACAAGTCGTAACCTAAGCAATGACTTGTACCTATGAGTCTTACCAGTTTAGTCCAAGATGCTAAGATCCTGATATGAGATGCCGACTATGACTTATAGGTCCTCCTATGAGTCATAACTGCCACACTTATCAGCTGCCAGCTGTCTTTTCTGTGTCAATTCTAGGGTTATTTTGTAAACACTATATATAGTTTAAGTTAGGTCTTTTTTTAGGGAGTTCGATCAGTAGACAATTCTCCATTATATTTTGAAGCTTTTCTTAGGATTTTAGAGTAGTTTATTGTTCTCTCTTGGAAAACCCATTTTGGAGATTGCAAATCTTGCCTTGTACTCATTGTGGATCAATCAAGCTTGTGGCTTTGCAACTTGTGGTGCCTATTTCCTTCATTGTTCTTTGTGAAACTCTCAACTATGTCTATTATTTGATATTTGTGTGTTTTATCTTAGCCATAAGTAGCTAAGCACCCACAACTTGGGGTTGTGGGAACCATGGGTAGTTGAGTTGAGATGACCTAGGTTTTATGCATGTCTATGATTGGGGCTTTATATGTATTGTCTATTTCCCTTCATGATTAATATTGTTTGGTGGTGGCCAACACCAAACTTTGCCTACTATCACGATCCCGACCAAGGTAGTGATGAATAGGAAAAAGGAAGTAGATGATAGGATTCAGTTGATGTGTTCCCATCTAATCGACCAAACCTAACCAAGGGGAGGTTGACTAGGATAATAGGTAACGATTATTTGGCACGCCATGGTAGCCGACCAAGTGCCATGGTGAAATTCAACCTTCACCTTCACAAGAGGGCTGGAAACACATAAGTGTTTGGTCGGCTACCATGTGATTCACTAATCATAGTTATGTTATCTAGGGTAATTTAGTCAACAAACCATAGGGAACACAATTCCCAAGTTGTCCCCAAAATTGAATGTTTTCCTACATTTTAATTAGTGTTTATTTTATGTTGTTTTTGAATCACAACCCCCCCCCCCCCATTTAGAGATTGTAATTATAGATACTAGAAATGATTAGTTGTGAAATCTTGTAGTCAAGCCCTATGTTCCATGTGGATTCGACCTTAGCCTTGGTTAGGTTAATTACTGATAGCGATCACTTTCATATTGGAGCATGACCATCATCAGACCCTATGATGCATTTTTTTAATATCTTAAAAGTCGTGCAGAATTTGACAAATCTAACTTCATATTCTTCTTTAGAGGGTAAAATTGTGTGTGAAAATGCTTACCTACAAGTTATAGATTGTCTGTGCCAAAAAAAGTATATTTTCAGCGAAATTTCGCAAACTAGTAGGGGTATGCGACAAGTCTGTGTCGCGAACTTGCAGTGTCCTAGTTCAAAAAATTCTAAAAAACTTCTTTTTCACTTGGGGGTAATTAGGTAATAAGCCAATATAAATATTGACGGGAATCCTTCATCTTTTCAGCCATTACATGCCCAAAATCTCTCATAAATACTCCAATAATCCTCCCAATTCATCATCAAATCCTCCATTCAATCTCGAGATTTTTAAGAACTTTTGTTAAAATTCAAGAACCCAAGTGAAGTCCTCAAAGTCTCATCATATTTTCTCTATCTACTTAAATAGTTTAAAGTATATGGGTCTTCATCCATGGGTCCTTTCATCCATTGAGCCCCAAAACTGTTTTTATCAAATTTCTTGATTCTAGTGACTAATTCTTTATGGGTATTTTCTATTATTACTCCATTACATGAAATATGTTAGAAATTTATTGATTATTGATTATTGATGCATGGGATCCTACTAATGATTGAGAGAATGTTATGCTTATTAAATTAAAGCTTTGTAAGTTATGGCATCTTGAAGACTTGAAAATATTATGAATATTTTGAATGGTTTTCATGACACCCAAATTGGGATTTTTTAAGTATGTTGTTGGGTTGTTTGAATGACTTCTTAAATGACTTTAAGTTACCTCTCTCATGTTCTTTACTCTTGAATTCTATGATTTTAAGATTAAATACATATACCCACCATGTTTCGACTAAGTTATTTGGCAAATATCTTATATGATGAAGGCTTTATGGTAAGACAAGTGATTTATGAATGTTGTCAATGTTGTAGGAAAATTAAACATGTTATGAGTTCATGAAAATGTTATAAATTTTATGAATGATATGAATCCCTTTATTTGATATTATGATATGATGGTTTGATGAGCTAGTTTATGATACTCAAGGCTATAAATGTTGTAATACCATGAGATACTATGAAGTTGAGGATTGTATGAGATGAATTTCATGTTTCCACCTCCATGTTTTGAAAGTTGATATGTATGATTATGATAGGTTTTTTTAAGAATGATTTAAATTGACGATATTCACTATATGTCTTGAAGTATGATTTCTAAATAATGCGGAATGAAGGCTTATGAAACATTTTATGTTTATTATTGGCTTATGAAAAGTTTTTCTATGAATGAATATTGATGGTAGAGGATCTACCATCTATTTAATGAATGAATGTATTATGGTGGAGGATCTCCCATCTAAAGAATGATTAATGAGCTATCTTGTGACTTTCACTCTATGGTATCAATGGGTTGGGGATTGGATAAATTGTCCTCCCACATAACTTGAAATGATTTTATGATATGATTCTATGACTTATAATCTGCTACTCTTGTGAGAGCACTACATAGCACCAAGTGGACTAAATACGAATACTCAAGTCCCAAAACTACATGCCACCATAGGTAAAAGGATTATAGGTGATTAACCAAATTCCTAAGAGGCAGTACCCTAAAGATAAGGGATTAAGGTGAGTACCCGGGTCTGAGGGCTTGGGCAAGTACCCTAGTCCAAAGACTAGAGGCGAGTACCCGGTTCACATGAAGCTTAATGGATCCACTTAGGCATTAAGAGGTTCACATTGACAAGCGAATTCCCCATTTTTGTTGGTGAAGGGGAAACATCAGGACTCCATGGATTAGCTTACATAGTTTATGTCAGTTATGGTCTCTCTCACTATCTTTTACGAACTCTCCAAAGATTTATGGTATATGTCACAAGATTTATGGTATATGTCACTTTTGATCTATGGTTTTCTTACATATGCTCATGTTCCTCTCATGTCCCCAAGATATTCTCTTATGATGTTTTTTTATTATGTCAAAATGTTCTTACTACCATTGATGGTGTTTCGGGTCCTTCCCTTGAAGTAGATACTTTGTTGTTCCTAAAAGGTATTATGATTTCACTTACGCATGATGATCTATGTTCCTTATTATTCCAAGTTTAAGTGTTTTATCATGTAATCAATTAAGTGTCCATTCCTTACTTTCCATATGTATTATCCTATGTTGCATGGCTTAAGAAATGTTTTAAATGATTTTATCATTGCTATTTTATGGTTTATTGTTTGTTGCATTGCATGCCCATATACTAGTTCATTCAAAGTACTAACACATAGTTTTTGCCTACATGATTTAGCCATGTAGGGAATGAAGTGTTTATTCATCCTCCTCTACATGGCTAGTTGGCTTGCTTGAAAATTTTGCTTATGGTGGATCCTCTAGTTCGGGAACAATATCTGGTTTCTATCTTACTTATGTTAAGACTTTATTCCACTTTAATTTCTAGTTTGAGGGTGAGCCTTGAACATGTCTTGGCCCCCATCCTATTCATACTTAGAGGTGTTGGATACTACGCTATGTACCTATGACAAGATATTGAGATTCTATGGAGATTTATCCCTTAGACCCTATCCCTTATATGATGCTATTAATAATGATGGGAAGTGATAAAAGTCCTAAGTCCCTATTTTCCCATAGCTTGAGTCCTACTTACCCTCCCCCCCAAGTACTTGCTTGTTATATGATTCATGTAAATTTCTTTCCCCTATCTAGCCCCATAGTGTGGGTCATAAGCCACTATTCCCCTAGGATTATTTGTTAAATATTTTATATTCTGTAACCAAGGATGTGCAAATAATATGCTGAGAGGCTTGTTTGGATTTCCTTCGGGATTTCCATTTCTCATGTCATGTCTAGGCTCTAGACCTGGGTCATGACAATTTGTAGTTAAATTTCTATTATGTATTATCCTTCTACACTTTATTATTACAATTGGGTTTTTGGCTGACTTGTCTTGGTGGGATAAGAAGAGTGCCATCACGTCAATTTTTGGATCGTGCCAAACTTCTTCTCGGCCATCAACTCCAAGAGGTTTAAGAGGGGTACTGCTGACTTTTCCTATCCCTTTTAGTTAAAACCTACAATGTTTTGGACTTTTTTTTGGTCCTTTATCAGTAACCTAGGTGTATTATTTCTCCATATAGACTTAGACATTCTTGAAGAGCATCGAAGAGGGAGAAAAGCAAGGGTTTTAGAGTTTGAGCCTGAGGAGCGCTAGAGGGTTGATTGTTCTTCCTTGTTCTAGGTATGTAAGGCTTTCTAAAGCATAGGACTAAGTCCGTCTATGTGTCCTTCCATTTACTTGGCCAAGTTTATGTGTAAGAACTAAGTATTGAAAGTCTTGTAATTCGATCTAATCTTTGAGTTATATACATTTATTTTGAGTTTCTATACGAAATTGTGAGTAAATCAAAGAGTTATATATTTGTCCTATGGAATTGGAGTATAAGACTTGCAATCAGTATTATGAACCCTATTTGGCATTATTTTGTATAATATTTGTTGCATTGATCAGATTGAGACTAGGACTGTGGTTGTTTGAGTTGAGAAAATTGTGCATGAGGAACATATGGTTTGTATGTGTGTATATCCACTAAGAATCTTACTTGTATTATGTGATGAGTATGATCGAGTGGAGTCTAAATGACTATTCGAGTTTGAGTCTGAGTTCTCATTGAATTGCATGGTTAATTTTCCTAATTGGATGAATTGATGATTGAATGAGTTGTGTTGACTTGAGATAATCTAAAGAGATGAAATTTGTGTTTATTGGCATAAGCAAATTTTAGTCGTGGAAGGAATATTGAGAACCGAGTTAGGTGAGAGGATAACACAATAGAACTATGTTGCCAGCGTAGGATAGTCATGCAGTTAACTCTGACAGCTCAGATTCCAAAAGATGGACATTATCTTTGGATACAAGAGAGAGAGGGATTGACGTCCTTTACCTTGGCAAGTTTAGGACGGGCGCCACAATGACATCAGCTTCGTTGTAAGTCACCAAACTCATGGTGGTGGGAGTTATGTTGGTTAGAGAAACTTCCAAGCAACACTTCATTGAGCATATCTTGTTTAAACGAAGTTGCATGAAATTGAGTCAATTTCTATAACATGATTTTTAACCTTTAAACCTGCATCTCTCATTGAGTTAAGTCGTAAGTTGATAACCTGAGTTCCGAGTTGAGTTGACTAATTTATTTTGAGCCTTTACTATTCTTTGAGCCATTTAACATGCAGTATATTTCATGCATTGATGTTCATTTAGCTTGCGTCATTAATGATACAGATATAGGTGTGATGGAGTACCTTAGCAGGTGTGATGTCTCAAACAATGCATTGATGTTCATTTAGCTTGCGTCATTAATGATACAGATATAGGTGTGATGGAGTACCTTAGCAGGTGCATCGTTGAGGTCTAGCTTTCTTCTTCTCAGATTTTGGTGGGCCCTCCATGCTTTTCGGAGGAGCTTTTATTTTCTTTTTTTATAATTTTATTTGAGTGTTAGCATTATTTCTGTTGAGGTAGCTCGGGGCTTATTTTATCACCTTCTAGATAAGAGCGGAGGTTTCATAGACATTGAGTAGAGGTTGATGATTACTTTTACTTGTCCAAACTTGACCCTTGGAAACTATTTTCTTCAGAGTTTTATTTATTTATTTATTTGATATCTTCTCTTGAATATTCTTCAACTTATGGATGTGATGTGACGATGAGACCAAGCGGTTCTCTTGGAGAATCAACAGTGGTCCTTCAAGTGCCAGCCACGCCAAGCGTACCCTCTCGGGGCGCGTGACATTTAAATAAAGTAACAAAAATGAAAAAAAATAATTATGACCAACAGTCAAAAAGTGAGCATTTTCACATATTTGTTAGATAACAATTTATTTTTAATGCAGAACTTTTTAGCACAAATTAAATCCAATATGTCGACATTAAAGTCCCATCTTAGTGAAGATTTAATCTCTACAGATGATTTTTCTATAATTTAGCAACCGAAAATAAATTTTGGATATAACAAACGTCCACCCTAATGAATTGTTAGTGATTTAGGTCTTTTGGTCGATCCATGCTGATATATTCATAATATTCTGACTTGATAGTAAATATTTTATCTGTACACATGATTTCTCTCAAAATTAACATGTCAAACATGAGATAAATTATAAATGCATCTTTTTTCTTCATTAACACATAATTATCAAATTATAATATGAATTTTGATTTATTCAATAAAACTTTCTTATTTGGAACTACTATTTTCAATTACCATTTACCAAAATATTGAAATCAACTTTAGAAATATCAAATCGAATAGCAACCTCTCACACCTAATGATAGGATATTTTCCTTGACTCAATTTGGACAAAAAACATTTATTACCAACAATACCAGTCAAAAAGATCTTAATAGGATCTTTCAAATTTTCTCTTTTATTCAAAAAGCATCTATTGCCAACAATATCAAATTTTCTGCGTAAATATAGTCTTCTTTTATTGTTTGTCTCTATTTGTACATTTAAAGCTTCATCACACAACACTCTCATTCACTATAATTTCAGTCTTTCTCGGAGAAAGAGACATCCACAAGCCTAAAATCATCCTTTATGGGGTATGAGAGAATTGACATTTATAGGTAAAAATTAATTTTTTGAGCTTGAAATCTTGTAGAATTAGTACAAATACTGATTAATTATTTTATTTTTTAAATTAAAATTTTAATCTCAAGGAGAAAAATGACTACTAAGTAACAAACTGATGAAGTAATAAAACTCGCCCAAATCTAAACCAAACTACCCAGCCTACTAATCCATTGAGATAACATCTAGGAAGATACCCTTCTAGACTCTTCATTTTCACCGCCCTTTCAAAAAAATCATCCTTGGTCAATAGCTTTTGGAAGATGCATCTGCTCTTCTTAATTCTCTGCAGTGGTCTCCAACCTCCCACCGATATTGCTCTTCCCTTCTGTCAACGCCTAACTAAGAGTATATCTCTTCTTCTTCCTTCATTATAGATCTATCTTTATCTGTTGTCCTCTCACCTCAGTTCCTTCATAATCCGGATGGAAAATCCATGGTCATCCATGTGACGTCCTATGGAAGTTCTGATATCTCCTTCTTTGTTGGCATCAGGTAGATCTTATGAATTTCTTCTTTATTTACTTGATCAGTAATAATGAAAATTCATATTTTTGTTTTGTTAGTGGGGGATATAAAGGAGTAGATCCTAATTATTTTGAGCTCCCACCTTCCTGATTTCGCTTTGATGGTGCACATGACTTTTGAAATATAATCACGTAGGCAGCTATTTTGTTGGATACCTTTTTGTACACTGATTAGTTGTTAATTTGCTTCTTTACTCACTTTATGAATTGTGATATAGGTTTTTCTATTTTATCTCTCCATAAGAGCTATGAAGTTTTTGCTCTTTTGATGTCTCAAACACATAGTCAAGGTTGAAGTGGAGGATGATCATCGTCCAAGCAACCTCTTTTCCGATCTGGGTTGAAAGAAATAAGTTTTGTTTTTCAACTCATCTTTGTGATATGGGTTATTTATTTTTGTTTTATCCCTCAATAAGAGCTCTGATCTTTTTGCTCTTTTAATTACTA
>DF358631.1:1021-13063 GCA_000787875.1 Solanum virginianum
AACATATTTACAGATATCTCCTAGGAACCACTGATTTGGGGTTATTTTATTCTAAGAAGACCACTAACTCGGATTTAGTAGGATATGCTGATGCGGGATATCTTTCTGACCCGCACAAAGCTCGCTCACAAACAGGCTACTTATTTTGCTATAATGACACAACCATTTCTTGGCGTTCTACTAAGCAAACACTTGTAACTACATCTTTCAACCACTCCAAGATTATCTCCCTCTATAAGGCTGGAAGGGAGTGTGTTTGGTTAAAGACAATTATAGCACATATCCAAAAGGCTTGTGGTCTGAAGCCGGTTATAGATTCTCCCACTATAATTTATGAGGATAATGCTGCTTGTGTTGCACAAGTTAGGGGAGGATACATTAAAGGGGATAGGACCAAGTACATCTCGCCGAATATTTTTTATACTCATGAGCTCCAAGAAAGTCGACAAGTTGATGTCAAACAGATTTGCTCCTTTGATAATCTTGCAGATTTATTTACTAGATCTTTGCCAACTTCAATATTCGAGAAACTTGTCTATGACATTGGAATGCGGCAAGTTAACAAGATGCAAGATTAATTTTTCCGAAGAGAAAATATTTTAGATGTCCTTGAAGTGACAATTTGATTTCATTCAGGGGGAGCAAACTATAATGCATTATGCTTCAGTGATGTTCAGTCCAAGGGGGAGAAACAAGCTATTTACTTAAGTAGAATTTTGCATAGTTTAAAGTTTATATTACTCTTGTAATATTTTCCTTGTAGTGGAAGTATACGAGGACGTAGGCATTATTTGCCAAACCTCATTAAAATTGTGTGTTCTCTTTAGCTCTTTTTGGTGGAGACACTCTGGTCTCTACCATTTCACAACAGTAACAAATATATTTAATGGAAAAGGATCGAAATTGCTCCTAAACTATGCGAAATAGATCACTTATTCCCTCCGTTACATTTCGATATAAAAAATACCCCTGCCGTTATTCCAAGGGACCATAAATGCCCTTATACCATTATCTTTGTCACATGACAGTCCATATAAATATCCAGGTGACAATAAAAGGGTCAAAATTATCGTCGAACTATCAAAATAGCTCAAATATACCTTTAAACTATTTTTAGGATCAAAACTACCCTTGCAGTCCATTTGTGAAAGCATTTATTTCGCTTATTTAAGTAGACTTGTTACCATATCTCATGCAATGTCCGAGTCCATAATATTCATTTTTTGGAGAATTATTTGACAAATATACTCTTGCAGATTGTATATATATATTTATCAAATTATATATATATATATATATCTGTTAAATAATTCTCCTAAAAATAAATGTTATAAACTCGTACATTGCTTAAAAAATGATAACCAATCTACTAAAATAAGCCAAATGGGTGCTTTCACAAATGGACAAAACACTACCACCACATATCCTAAAGTGTACTGACAACTTTCCACCTTGTCAAACTCAACAATTAATTATTCTTTTTATTTTATTAGTGATATTATTTAATTTGACTCGATGTTAAAAAAAGGAAGAAAGATTTTTGTAATTTATCTTCTAAAATAATTTTAAAATATTTATATGATTGAGAATTATTTTATTAAAAATTTAAAATATTTTTAATTAAAATAAAATATATATTTTTTAAAACGAATCAAAAAGAAAAGTACCCACATAAATGAGACATAGTCTCTATTAACATGTTTGCTTACGTTGCTTGTTTTTTTTTTATTAGAAAAAATTACTTAAATAAATATTTTTAAATAAATAATTACTGATTTTAGCAATACTTTTTATTGATTATCATTTATAGCAATATATAGTAATACTATGATAAATCTGCACTTGTATTATAAATGCATCATGCATTCAATATAAATATATTATAACTGTTTAGTAAAAATAATTTGATATTGCTATAAATGGTAAATATTTTCTTAATCTAGTATATCTATGTAAGTTTTCCTTTTTATTAGGTGAGATTCATAAAATATTTTATAAAGCATGCTGTCTTTTGATGTGCTTGCTTTAGTAATGATTTTACAATATTATCCCTAATAAATTATTTTTTAATTATTTTAATTGTAATTTTATTATGTTACACTAATTTATTATTTAAATCATATAAATACTAAAATTAAAATAAAATAAATACAAAATCATAAATTATTTTTTTAAATTAAATTAAATAAATAAATAATATATATTAAACTCGTCCCATGAGGCCGTAACTAACATAATGTGTAAGTTCAATCAATAATTCACGCATAAAGCAGTGCTGATGCACACTTGTCTGCTTCATATGGCTAACTCGACCGGATTGATTTAATGTATCTTTCAATTTTTGAAGTTAAATTTATTAATATTATAATAACTTTAAATATACGTAATTGTTTAATACCAGTATTATTATACTCATTTGCATTCTGCATTTTTTTTTGTTTTATCCCAAAAATTGATTGAGGTTGCATATGGACAGACTACAGTTTCCAAATAGCATTATTGTATCATCAAAGTGTCACTCTAATAGTCTTTGGTCTGTCAATACTAGGGTTTCAAATGGGTCTTTGAAGAAGAAGAAGAAGCCAAAGCTCTTGCATTGCATTAGCCTGCTCAGTTCTTCAAGTATTACTTCCTTTCATTGTTTAATCAGGTTAATTTTACCCTTATGTTTTGATCTTTTTGGTTAAAAAGGTGTTTATCTAGGGATACTTGAATTTTTGATTACTGCTGAACTTTTTATTGATTGACTGGAATTGCGATTTTGCTTGATGAAATTGAGTTGTTGAGTATGATAATTGTAATCAAGTTGACTGGATTGAGATTATTTGTTTGATAAAATTGCATGATCATCTATGAAAAGACATGTTTTTGTGACAAATGGTGGTTCTACTGTTTCGTATGTAGAGGGAGGAGTGTTAATAAGAGGTCTACCGGTGCAAGTTTTGTTGTGTCGAAGATGGGTGGAATAGACGGTACAACTGCAATATCGGATGCCAGAACTGGGAACATGATTTTTGAATCTATTTTGGAGGAAGGAGTTTTTCGTTTTGATTGTTCTGCAGATGATAGAAATGCAGCATTTCCGAGTTTTTCCTTTGTTGATCCAAAAGTTAGGGAGACACCGAAAATGTCTATTCATAAAGTTCCATCATATATTCCTGCTTTTGAATGTGTCTTGGGACAACAAATTGTTAATATTGAGGTAACACTTCCAGGCCCTTGTGATGGTTCACTGCAACTTCTCTTCATGTTAATAGTTAATTTTTTTTTACTATGTTATTGATCAAGATTATTTCTTCTTCTATTAAGCTTCCACCAGGTACCTCATTCTATGGAACTGGGGAGGTTAGTGGTCAGCTTGAAAGAACGGGTAAAAGGGTGAGTTTCAAGTACAATTTTGTTGATCAAGACATACTCTGTATGTGCTTCTACCTTATCTAGTTCTGTTTTCTACATATTTTATGAATTATAGACAACAAGAAAAAGAATTTACAAGGACTTGTGTTTATGGAGAGCAAACTATCCTCAATAGGAAGATCAGTCAAAAGCTACTTCCAAGATGACGCTTAGATGACACTGCCAGATAGAGACAAATCCAAGATTTTAAGTGGATTAGTGCACTTTAATGAAGAGGCGGATCTAGTATATATATATTTAACAGGTTTAACATTTAAGTTTTTACTATTAACTCATTACACTTTTGAAATTGTAGGATCAAAAATCAAATTCATTTTACAATGTTAATGATTTTCACATATATATCTTACTCCATGTCGAAGCCCGAAAATGTTGGGATCAGTTGAGCTAGTTGACTATGCTACATCATGCACTAGTACTAGTTTTGATATATCCATTGTTTTACATAATATAAAATTGTATGGTTACAAAGGTAGAATGGATTTAACAGGTTTAACATTAAAGTTCTTACCATACACTTTTGAAATTATAGGATCAAAAATCAAATTCATTTTACAATTTTAATGATTTTCACATATATATCTTACTCCATGTTGAAGCCCGAAAATGTTGGGATCAGTTGAGCTAGTTGACTATGCTACATCATTCACTAGTACTAGTTTTGATATATCCATTGTTTTACATAATATAAAATTGTATGGTTACAAAGGTAGAATAGATATTCTAATCTATCAAAATTGGGATTTTGAAAGAATTAAACCAAATAAAGAAAGAAGGAAAAGGAAAGTACATTTGGGCCCGATTCTAGAAAAAGAAAGGGAAAAAAATTAACAAGATATGGATAAAAGCCAACTAACCATATATGGGTGAAATTTACGCCGCCAACTTCACTTATAGAAGTGTACCCAATAATTGTTGCACTATATGACACTTTGAGCTTAGGTACACACGTACATATTTAAATAATTTTATAAAATTATAACATCACTATACATAATCTAAGGAAAGGAGCGTGGATTCACATGAACCCATACATGTCCACCTAGATATGCCCCTGCTGCCAGCCTAATTTCATGACATTAACAATAAACTGTTTACTATAGTCTTGCACTGCAGAAGCAAAGGGTAGTTCCACTCTTACATTGGACTATTCAACGACAATGACTAAGTCTCAGTATCTAACAAGTTGTGGTTGTTGTGAGATTCATCATGAAAAGTTGCTTATGTTGGCGTCCAGCCTACCACAATCCTCCTCCTTTATCTGGGTTTATGACTGGCAATGTGAGCAAGCTTGCACATGTGGAGTTGTTATGTGCATTAGGGACTATGGTGTTGAAAGTTTTATTTTTGACCAAGACTACGAGATCATGAGATGGCAGACCATACATACTGCACATCTTGGAAGAGCTCCTTGAATTGATTGGAAAAGAAGTTCTAGCTCTGTGGTCTCTAACACATAATAAGTGAACTACTGGAACGAGCCTAAGATGACTAATAGCTGGTCAGTAGTTTTGATTTTGGAACGGGGGATGAAACATAAATCAAACAAATGCATTTATTTGTGATGATGTGGTGCTTAGCAAAATTAAAGAACGAAAAGTTAAGGTGGTGGTCCCTTTAATAATGAGAAGAAAGATCTATGAAGACTAGTAAAAAAGGACCTATGGAGAAACTTGACCTTCCAAGAGCAAATTACAAGATGAAAGTGGTTAACAGAGTTAAAGCACCTGAAAATTTGATTTTATTAATTTCAGATTTTGATATGGAATACTGATGCATGGGGTTATGGTCCGGGAACTACTTCCTTGTATCAATCACACCCATGGGTCCTTGCTGTTCTTCCCAGTGGAGAGACACTTGGAGTTCTGGCAGATACAACACATCGCTGTGAGGTATAACTACTCTAGTTCTTACACCCATTCAAGCACTCATACGTGTTGTGTCTGTCTTTTTTTTTTTTTTTGCTTTTTTTTTTTTGTGTGTGTGTATGTGTATTTGTATCTATTCACATTCTTTACTAAACTACTGTTGATGGCACTGAATGATTGTTATCATTTGAGCAGATTGACTTGCGACAAGAATCCAGTATAAGATTTATCAGTCGGCAACCCTATCCTGTTGTTACATTTGGCCCATTTCCTTCACCAGTTGATGTTCTTGTATCCCTCTCTCATGCAATCGGTAAGTTTTTACACTATGATGCTTCATTTTCTCAGGGATATACAATCTCCTCTTTTAAATGATTTTCTTATTTCTGAGTACAGAGTAGTGGCCAGGAGAGGCATCTTTACTTCGGCTCTTATGACCTTCAATTGTACTAAGTGTGGAAAGTCCTATTCTCAGATCTCAGTTCAAGTATAAATAATTATAAAGCAATTGAATTTTGTTCGAGTACAACAATAACAACATACCCAGTGAAATCCCACTAAGTGTGGTTTGAGGAGGGTGAGGTGTACGCAGACCTTACACTACCTCGTAGAGGTAGAGAGATTGTTTAGAATAAACCCTTGGCTTAATTGCATCAGACCCAAGTAAAAGAAGAGGAAAACAATGAAACAGTCTAAAGTATACAAGAAAGAAAGGGGTTCTTTAAATGGTTTCTGATGCATCTTATGTGACAAAATTTGTTATAAAACATATATTTTGATTCTGCTTCTCCGGACCTTAGAATGTCTCATTTTCTTTAGATAATTCTCAAGTTACTGCATTTATTAAAATGGTTTTTGATCATTTGATGCATTTCAATTTTCATGTTATGACAAGCTCCTTTAAGCCTATTGCTTCGTTCTTATGGATAATTAAGCTACAAAAAAAAAAAAGGGACTTCTCTAAAATCCTAATTTGAAAAATCTTTATTCCATTCCTCCCGACCAGCACAACGCTTTCACTTTCCCCTTTTATTGTCCTCCTTTGCTTGAAGTAACAGTCACATAATGTGAACTCAGGAACTGTGTTTATGCCTCCCAAGTGGTCCTTGGGTTATCATCAATGCCGATGGAGCTATGTGCCTGATGCTCGCGTTCGAGAGGTATGGTCATTTCTTTATGTGAAGACTCTTACTCTCCTCATAGTGCTTCTATTGCATTTTTATTTACGTTTTTGCTGTACTCTGTTACCTGGATGCACTTTACCTTCTTCCGTTGCCACCAACTGTTGCTAATTTTCTTATCCTCTTGTTTTTACTTCCATTACTTGGGTTGTGGGGATTCAAGAAGAGGGGGGGGGGGGAGGGAGGAGAGGAGAAGGGAGAATCTAACATTTGAATATTACTCAGCTAGGAACCATACAAGCTTTACTTTTGTCCTTTCCCAAAAACTTGATTTCATTTGTCTTTTCTTATCCTCCACTTACGTAAAGATTTGTTTCCCTTCCTCATTTTGCTACATCTTATAGGTGTGCATCTGTCCTTCTAATCTTATATTTCATTATTTCTTACTTCATGCAGATTGCAAGGACCTTTCGGGAGAAGAAGATTCCTTGTGATGTCATATGGATGGATATTGACTACATGAATGATTTTCGATGTTTTACATTTAATAAGGCACGATCTTTCTACTTAGTCCTGATATTGTTGATTCTACAACCAGTTAGTCCAAGTCAATGTTCTATTTGTCAGACTTTGATCAAAATTTTCATCTCCTGCCAATTGACATTATTTGTTCATGACCTGGCATTAACTTAGTCATAGGCACTTAGACCGGAAAGGATTACTTCGTAATATTTCCTTTGTATATGGCTGTATGCAATAGCAAAAACTCTCTCCTCCAACCCACACATTTCATTTGGTTTCTGATGATAAAATATCTATCTACCCAAAAAGGAATGATGCATAAAGCAGGTAACTGGGAAAAGTATTTTTGTTTCTTCTCGTTGAAGTGAATATCGTTCTCTTCTATTACCTTAACTTGACTTTCTTTGAACTGCAAGATACTTAAAGTTGTAAACTATGTCATATTTACTATTGTCCTGTTATCCGGAAGCATTGAATTTTTGAGTATTCAACTTACTGAGGAATTTTACAGCTGGATACTTCTCTCCCCTTCTCAATTCTTACCTGTTTTGCAACATTAATATTCACAAATAGACATAATTTATGAATTTACAGTGTCCTTATCAAAATTAATTTTTTTGGGAGTGTTTGCTCTATGGAAATGCTTGCATTTGGTATCTGATATTAAACTGGTTGTTCTTCATTTGCATTAGATACTGTCACCTCTTCTCATTTTTATCTAGTTATGATAACTAAGCTGAACGCTTTTTGTTTACCAATGTCAAATTGACACATCGTATACAATTTTCTGGACATGTTGTTAGGAGCGTTTTCCAGATCCAAAGTCCCTTGTGGAAGAACTTCATCAATCAGGTTTCAAAGCAATCTGGATGCTTGATCCAGGGATTAAGTATGAAAAGGGATATTTTGCTTATGATAGTGGTTCTGAAGCAGATGTATGGGTTCAAACAGCAGAGGGGAGGCCTTATATTGGTATGTGTTAATCCTGCAGTTTAAACCTTCTTTTTTATTGTTTGTATAAATTTTCAGATTTGTCATATTTGATATTCTTATCTCCATCTTTAGGTGATGTGTGGCCTGGGCCTTGTGTGTTTCCAGATTTCACTCGATCAAAAGCCCGATCATGGTGGGCCAACCTAGTTAAAGATTTCATTTCCAATGGTGTGGATGGTATATGGAATGACATGAATGAACCAGCTATTTTTAAGGTGGCTTATAGAACTTCAAAAAACTTATTATGTTGCACTGCTTTTTCATGTAAGGCCTTTTTTTTTTCGCAGACAGTAACAAAGACAATGCCAGAAAGCAATATTCACAGGGGAGATCCTGAATTTGGAGGTTGCCAGAATCATTCATACTATCACAATGTATGCCTACTTTTCCTGCTGTAGCTCTCTGTGCAAGTTGAATGTGAAAACATTATAGAAGCTCTGAGAGAGAGAGCTCTATTGGTGTGCTTGCTGAATGATATGCCTGCTTCTTTAACTTAATAATGTAATACCCTTATAAATTGACTTGGCTATCTTTTAAGGTTTATGGCATGCTCATGGCAAGATCAACCTATGAAGGAATGAAGCTAGCTAATGGAAATAAACGCCCTTTTGTTCTCACACGGGCTGGGTTTGTAGGTAGCCAGAGGTATGCTGCTACATGGACAGGGGATAACCTTTCTACATGGGAGCACTTGCATATGAGTATCCCCATGGTTCTTCAACTGGTTGGTAGCTAAGTATCCCTACATCTCTAAGTTTATGTCAGATTTTCCCTTTTGAATTATTTTGTTCCTAATAGGGAACTGAAAACCTTTGGAGGTTTTGTTCGAGCAGCATTTTACGAATCATATGTGTTATTACTAGTTGTATTCGAGTTTGGTGCTGACCGCCTGCCACCAGACAGGCACCCCTTGTACCCTTGTTTGACACTAATCCAAGAATATCTATTTGTTGTTTTTATTTATTTTTGTTAATATGACTCATTTTGATTAAGCAGACTCCAACAGGTTACTTCTTCTTGCCTTAGGCATGCTTCAACCAATTTTTTAAAGAAGAAACGATTCTTGCGTCACGAAGGATCTAATAAAATGGAGTCTTCAATATTTTCTACTTGAATCACCCTAAATCAATTATAAAAATGATGAAGTTTGCTAAGAGAATAGGATAATTAATCCTATGTTTTGATGTTCTCTTATTTAATGAACTGGTTGCTTTTTATCGAAGAATTTTTAAAGTATCCATGAGAGATGTGCTTATGTGTTTTACAATGGTAGATAATAGCTGCACAAAAAAGTATTTGTATCTGATTCCTGTCTTGGTTCCATATCTGTGCTTCTAATTGGAAAATGGTTATGTCAATGCAAAGACGGTACACGCTATACTTATCTAGTACTTAAATTGGCCCCCATTTTCTGTTAAGAAATCATGGCATTTATTGTTACATGACAGGATGTAGATCTGTTTTGCACTTTAGTATATCCAAATTTTGCACAATTAATTTCCAGTCCGTGTGTTTGTTGTACATGTGTATATGTATGTATTCTTTACGAGTAACAGGTATTCAAACAAATATGTCAGTTGATTCTGCATCATACTAGGTTGATGCATTGCATTCTTCTGATGTGGGCAACTTTATATTCAGGGGCTCAGTGGTCAGCCACTTACAGGACCAGATATAGGCGGCTTTGCTGGAAATGCAACTCCTCGGATGTTTGGGAGGTGGATGGGCATTGGTTCCCTGTTTCCCTTTTGCCGTGCGCATTCAGAGGCTGACACAAATGATCACGAACCTTGGTCATTTGGGGAAGAGGTACACTTCTTTTCTATAATTATAAGCAGTCAACAATTTTGCAAGTTCTGTTTAGTCAAATGACTTATTTGTAATTTCGCTCGGACTCTTCAAAAATGCCAACAAGGCCCTGTCGGATTCTGCAAAAACAGTGTATCTTTTGAGAATATGACATGGGTGAGACATGGAAAGTGAAGAGTCCGAGCAACTTAGCTTATTGCTATGTCATTTCCCCCAGTTCAGGCTGAAAGATCCCATCTGATTATGTCAATATCGAAGTTCTGCTTATATTTCATTCTAAAAAAAATACCAAAGTTCTGTATATGTTTCAAAGTGTAACCTGGTCCCTGATGAGAGTTTGATTTTTCAAGTTATACTCAATTCATTTCCTCAAGCATATGCACTCTCTCAATGCCTGTTATAGTTTCAACGGTTAATCGAGTCTCAAATATTCTTGATCCTTATTTCTGAAGCTTCAAACATGTAGATTTTATATGACAGTCTCATGACTACGATACGATAATAGTTCACATGTATTGTCTGGATATCATGTAGAGAAATGTGATTTTGTTACGCATTTGATCGCATGGATGATTACAATTCTTCCCATGTAATTTCTTTTCTAATCATCTCTAGTCTGGATTGACTTTTTTTTTTTTTTTTTTTGAAGTAGCTTATAAGCTAAAAGCCATAAGTTTGTTCTACCCAATTGTTGACTTTTAGCTTCTTTTGTTTTATACTTTTTTGGCCTAAAAGTAGGTGCTTAAAACACCTTTCGTCTTTTCCGAACCCCTCCAGAAATAAGAAAGAGCTTAAAAGCAAAAGCTACTTAAAATAAGCCAAACCAAACACCCTCTAAATATATAAATAACTGCTGAGCACACTAGACAAACAAATCCCTATTATTCGCTCTGGAACAAATCCGTAAGACCATCCTAACAGATCTGATATACCATTTATAAACATTGATTGACTGTCCACTTAAATGGGTAAAATAGCCCTTTTATTTGCATTAGTCTTACACTTTTGATGCAAGCCTGGTATGTTGGTTCTTGGAGAAAAGTGGTATTTATAACTGTATGTATGTTTGAATGGTTAACCATGGGTTTTTAGATGGTTTTGTCAAGAGTTCCATTGCTTCGTCTCATTGAATAATATGTTAAACAAAAAAGAAAGAGGACACATTATTGATTACACATGTACTCTGTTCTCCTGATATACTTCAATTTCTGTTTACCTCATTTCCTGAAGTATGGGTTGATGATTGGCGAAGTTGTGCTAATACCACTCTTTTTTGTTGACGTTCACCTTGTGGATGGGTGATCTTCCTTTTTTCATGTTCACTCAAGGAAATTGATGAAGATGGATATATTCGATATAGCTAAATTGTGCAAACTGGATTACTCTAGTTTCTTTAAGTGTCTTCAAGACAACTAACCAGAATAATGGTATACTTTTTTATGCCTTCTAAAATATCTGATTTGACTTGGGTCCTCTCATCTTAACAGTGCGAGGAAGTTTGCCGCTTGGCATTGGGGCGGCGCTACCGTCTGTTACCACACATTTACACGCTCTTTTACTTGGCACACACGAGGGGTACTCCAGTGGCTGCTCCTATCTTTGTTGCTGGTAAATTTCTCGTAACACAAAATTTATTTAGCTCCACAATAAATGTGCATGAAAGCATGACTGGTATTGGACAAGATAGTCAAATTATACAGAATTTATGGAGTTTTCAATAGTCAAATTATACAGAATTTATGGAGTTTTCAAATGATAGTTGTCTTTATAGGAGTTTCTCATTTACTTTTTGTGAAGCCCAAAAAGAGAAAAGTAAGTCTATGGTTGTGGCTTTTTGTGCAAGTTACTCCGAGAATAACAAAATTAGACATTTCTATTTGAGGATTTTGGTTTCTTTTTGATTCCTTTCCCTATCAATAATATCAAATATATTGCTGTTAAAATGAACAACATCAAAATTGTTGTAATCTGTTGCTTACTCTTGCAGATCCAAAAGACCCTGAGTTGAGGAAACTTGAGAACTCATTTTTGCTGGGACCAATTCTGATTTATGCAAGGTTTAATCCTTTTTTCTTCACAGATGCAGTAGTTGGTGACTGTAGAACTCTGCATAGGTGGTTTCTTTTTTTTGCATTCTACAATATACCCATTGCTAATATTCCTCTAAGTCTATCAGTCAACTTCATAGGTGTCATATCTTTTTGGTTTATCATTTTAACCTATGAAGTAGATTAAAGGAAAACCAAAATGTTTTGCTTATTCTACTGGTGGCTATGTAAATACTATCAGAAGAGATTAAAAAACAGGCGGTC
>DF358631.1:13136-24214 GCA_000787875.1 Solanum virginianum
ATCAGAAGAGATTAAAAAACAGGCGGTCTGGTTATGGTTAGAAAACAGTTAGGGTATGACATATTCAATTATGTCGGAAATAACAGGCTATTGTGGTCTAAATTTTGTTCCAACAGCTATAAGCCTAACAGGCAATTTCTTATATATTTGCCAAGCATCTGGTATCAGGTTTTAGAGACACACTAATTCTATCATGCAAAACCTCCTCCTTTCATGCTTCTGGACTGCTAGGTACCTTACACCACCTTGACGATATGATGATCTCCATGTAATGTGGCAACAATCATCCTTGTCTAAGCAACAAGTCTGTTATCTGTTTCATAGATTTGCTTATCAACCAATGATCAAGTGGATCAATCTTCATATTATACTTCCCAAATGACCTTCTTCAAGCACCTCCATATTCACTAGGTAATTGGCATGCATAAAGGCGACTTATCTAGAAATGTAAACGAGACATTGCTAGCTAATAATTCTTAATCATGCAGTTGAGGATCGAGACTTCAGATGGAGAAAGTTGGTTCATTTAGCCTAACCTGATTAAATATTTACTTTGTTTGGCTGCTTATTTTTCATATTTATGGATCAGTGTGGATGGTTTGATCTGTCAGGTGCATGCATATACTAATTCATGTTGTACTTGAGCAGCACTCAGCGTGATGAGGAATTGGATACAGTTCATCACAAACTACCACGAGGCATTTGGTTGAGTTTTGATTTTGACGATTCACATCCGGTATTTATACTTGGGAACTAGATTTAGCGCTCACATTCTCACCATTTTAATTTGTTTTTAATTATCTTTGTTTTTATTTCTTTCAATTTTTTAGGATTTACCTGCACTATATTTGCGTGGTGGATCAATCATCCCTGTCGGTCCACTTTATCAGCATGTGGGTCAAGCTAATCCTAGTGATGATTTAACATTACTCATTGCCTTGGATGAAAATGGTAAAATTCTATCTTTTAGGTCACAGTAAGTTAGTGACATTGTCTACTCCTAATTTTTTCCAGGTAAATTATGGTTTACTAGGTTTAGAAATTATCAGGAATCTCATCTTACTTTTTCCATCCCAATTTTGTCCTGTTTCATTTCTTGAGCGCAAAGTCAATTAAATTAAATAATTCATTTTCGAATATAATATTCTTGATGCCGTTAGAATATAAAACTAGATTTAGAGGAAACCTCAAAAGTGTTCCAAATATTCGGAGTTGCATTTCAGAATATGAATAGCACATAGAAAGATCAATTAAAAGACCTATCCAATAAAAAGAAAGAGGAAAGATCAATTATAAGTTATTTTACTTGATAAAAGGAAAGGATTCATGAAATTATCAATTTTATCATGAAATGTTGGTTCTTAATTCTGTAAAATTCAATAAAGTTAGGGAAGTACGGCTAGGAAGAATGTCTTTTTTTTCGGGACCTTCTAGGATAAGTTGTCCTAAATCAGAATGATAGAGCTAGGACAGTGGTGGAATTTTGGGGGATCAGGGGAGGAGTGCTCTGAAATTGAGGCAAGTGGTGTTTTAATCAAGCCAAGAGAAAGACTTTAAAATTCTCTGAGTTTCTTTTTCTTTCTCCTGCATGTGGAAAGAGAGTTCTTTAGCAGCTGCAGCACTCAGCATCACCCATACTTTTGCAATTTCAGGTAAAGCTGAAGGTCAACTTTTCGAAGATGATGGTGATGGATATGAATATAGCCAAGGTGGATATCTTTTGACAACATATGTTGCTGAGCTTCAGTCTTCTGTTATTACTGTGCAAATCTCCAAAACAGAAGGAAATTGGAGAAGGCCAAAACGCCGATTGCATGTTAGAATATTGCTGGGTAAAGGTGCTATGGTATGGGTCCTCCTTGCTCAATTATATTAGCTTTGGAAAAAGAGAGACCATTTAAGACAGACGTGTTTAATTGATGATCGTTTGCTATGGATGCCCTTATCCAGCTTGATGCTTGGGGTTCTGATGGAGAGATTATACAATTAGCAATGCCATCAGCAACTGATGTATCAAATTTGGTTTCTGAAAGTGAAGAGAAGTACAGAAATCGTCTGGGTAAACGAGCTCTTCCACTCATCCAGCTTCACTTTTTGTAATCTTTTGTGCTCTCTCTCTCATTTTCTGCACAGCTCTTACTTGGACTTTCATCAAAAGTGGATCTCTCATCAGATTAAATGGAAGTGTGCAAAATTTAATTGTTATTCAAGCTTATTTCCTAGATAGCACAACACTGTTTAAAAGTAGTACCCACGCCAGACACCTGCTCCACTGAGCACTCTCGGTGGTTTCTGTTCAACACAAAAATCATGTCCGAGAACTTGTATTGTAATTCTTTAACGTCAACATTGGCATCACCCATTTGTGGTGCTTCCTCTGTGCTGGATGCAGATGCACAAGAGAATGCTACAGTATTACTGCTTTTATTAAAATTCTTTTATTAGGTATAAGAAAAAATGATGATCTGGAATGATCATTAGGTTCCAGTTAAATTTTGAAAACATTATTTGTAAAGTTTTTCCAAATTCTTTTAATGTATCACCCATAGATGCCTGAAATGACTGCCAACCTGACGGTACATATTTAATGTCTCACTTATTAAAAACATATTTTAATTTCTGATCAGAAATTCTACATTTGTTCTGGCTGCTGCTGTTGGTAATCAGATAGAGTGATTTCTGCGTCAGGCTTGAATAGTAAATCTTGAAAACGTGGGGGTTTTGAAGGAGGATCCAAGGGAAATCTTTTGCAGGTCTTCCATTTTTCATGTCTTTTAGGGTGGTGAGGCTTGAGATATCGAAGGATTTATCTTGAAAACACTACATGGTACCCTATTAGCTATTGGATGCATGTGTTCTCTATCAACGAGAACTAAGCAGCTGGTTCATAGATTTGCAGACTAACTGGGGTTCTTTACTGTTGACGTCTGTTTTATGTGTCTACCTATTGTCGGACATCTTAACCTTTTCAGTTCAACTTTATCGGTGCAGGTAGTTTTCTTTTGTTTGAAGACTTAAAGAAAGTTTTGTTTCCATGTTAATTAATTGCAGAAAATGCTAAACGTATACCAGACTTGGAAACTGTCTATGGGCATAAAGGAGTAGAACTTTCAAGGACCCCAGTTGCTCTGACGAGTGGTGATTGGCAGCTGAAAGTTGTCCCTTGGATAGGTGGTAGAATCCTTTCTATGGACCATATTCCTTCAGGTATTGTGAGCTCAATAGTTCTTTTTTTCTTCAGTAATTCGATAACCTTTCACTTTCTTTGTGTTTTTGCTGGTATCCATCAAACTTATTCATGTCCATTTACATTGTAAGTATCCTTTATTTAATACATTAGGGTAGTGTTCAGACACTTCTTAAATAGGTAATGTTAAATAACATGGGTCGTTCACTAGTCCGAAATAATGATTTAATCAAAATTTAAACTATACATCTTCACTTATTGTCTGTGATACTACCAACAATTCATTTCTCTTGAATCTTTTCCAAACTAACATTTGTTTAATCAACTTATAATATTTTCTTATCTGAACAGTAGTTCTCGTCCGTCCTTAGTTATTTATACAACAAGGTTTGAATTGAGAAATGTTTTTTCCATATTTCTATCTGATAAAAAAGCCTTTCTTTGTTAAACATTTTTCTTCTCTGTTTTGCTATATGAAGCATTGCTATTTGAGTAATCATCTCTTAATTTGTTCTCTTATCTATACTTTGCATCTCTGTTCAACTAGATTTTCCACCTTTTTCTCAATGTTTGGAAACCTATAAGCTTGAGTAAAATACTGATATTAGACGAAATGTTGATTATTTATACCATCTTATTCATCTATTTCCTTGTAACAGGAACTCAATGGCTTCATAGCCGGGTGGAAATGAATGGGTACGAAGAATATAGTGGTCGTGAATACAGATCAGCTGGATGTACTGAGGAGTATTCAGTTATAGAGTAAGTAAATAATAAGTTCCTCATGTAGCATGTTTCAAATAGTTTCTTTTAGGTATCAGAGGAAAAAATTAGTATTAATTAAGTTCTAGTAATGATGATGTTTATTCTTCATTGATAAAAAATGGAAAACTGAAAATGCTACTATTTGTTAATTTAAATTTCCTATTTTTGTTGAATAAATTGGTAAATCTTTTGAGATTCAATTATAAGGGAGACTATCTTCTCACCCGATAGAAATTTGTGCATGTCCTTTGGTCTAGATGAAAGAAAGAAAGTGTAGCTGAACGTTGAATTAATTGTTCCAAAATGTGAAAGCAATGAAAAGCATCAGTGAACATAATAAGAATGGAGCTGTTGTTAGAATTGAGCTGAAATCTAGGCTAAGATGGAGTTTTTTTAATACTCATTGAAATGTGAAAGAGAAGTCAGCAGCCTTGTAGGGTAAACTTGTTTTTGTAAATTCTAGAAGGCATTGTGAAACTAGGTCTGAAAATTAGTCGTCTTTGGATATACTTAGAAATGAATTACTGATCTGGAAGCAGGGAAAAGAGAACCAGAATTTTTAAAATTGTAGGATTAATCTGTTTCTCTATCTCTATGAGATAGTGGTAAAGGTCTGCATACATTTTACCCTCCCCAGACCCCACCTGTGGGATTCCACTGGGTATGTTGTTGTAGGATTAATATGTTTGACAGCTCCCCAGACCCCACTTGTGGGATTCCATTGGGTATGTTGTTGTTGTTTTAATCCGTCAAACAGTCCTTTTCATCGTTAAACTTCTTTTGAGGTTCCCTGTATGATAGCACTTGTCAGAGAGTGTCTTTTCTGAGGTAATGAAATTATCTGGATTGTTCTCGACTCAAATCCAGGAGATATTACTGTAATTTTTTAAAGTATACTTTTGTGATTTTCCTTGGTCACATTTTTTAGAGAATTGGTGCATTGTTTCAAATATCAGGAATGGTCAACTGTTTGGCTTCTCATATGTTGATCATGTTTTAATGTTGTGTCATAGTTTCTAGTTATTGATATGATAAAACAGACAAGGAAAGTTGATGATGTTTATCACGTTGGAAAGGGGCCATATATTTCTCAAAATTGTATCCAATTCATGATAGAACTTCTTCATAGATGACATTGTCAAAAAGCTTTTGTCTGATTATGCTATTGCACTTCATTTTTGTCCCTTCTCATAAAGCAGTTCAATTTGGTCTTATATGCTAATTCTTTGTTTATGGAAATTTTCTTTCCGTATTTTCTTACTGGTAAGTTTGAATTTTGATTTCATTATTGTATATTTTACCCACAAGGTTCTTCTGTGTTATTCACTGTAATTCTTCCTGTTTCGCAGACGAGATATGGAACAGGAAGGAGAGTCAGAGTCTCTTAGGCTGGAAGGTGATATAGGTGGAGGATTGGTTATGGAACGATTTATATCTTTGCCAAAAGAAAACTCCAAGGTTTTCCGCATTGATTCTGGAATTGTAGCTCGTGCAGTTGGTGCTGGTTCTGGAGGATTTTCTAGGTCTATTCTATCCTACATCTTATTATTGAAAACTACTTGTAACCACCTGTTGAAATATTGATTTTCTTACTGGCTATGTTACTTGGTTTTTCGAAAATGTTGCCATTTGCATGTCGGATTCTCCAAAAGTAGCGCATTTTTGGATGATCTGACAGGGTACGGCAACATTTTGGACAGTCCGAGCAACATAACTTACTGGAAATGCATGGTTTGGAATCTCTTAGGTCACAACTTTTACATGTCCTAGTTAGTAAACTTTGTCAATACGACTAATTTATCACCTAATATGGTCTGGGTCCATCCATGGGGAGCCATGATGTTTTCTATCAATTCTAGTTTGGTATGTAAATTCCAATTAGATTATATTCAAACAATTGCTTAAGTTGTCTAGCATTATTATGCTACAAATTAGGCCAGCCTCAAACGGGATGCCAATGTTTACTAACCATCAGTCGAGACAGGCCTATATTTCTTTTTATTAGAAATATGTTTGAAAAGAAATCCGCCTTGTTCTATCCAAAATTGAGCTCACCTTTTGGAGTTATCCCAATGTGATTCCTAGTCTTTCCACGTAAATATTTTTCCATTGAAAGCTTGTTACATGTTGCATGAGAGGTTTTAATACAAAGAATTATCTTTTCGGTCAATATTCTTATTTCTGGACGGTCATGTTCATAGTAGCTCGTTGAAGGATGCTTTCTCTCCCTTTTATATGGTCTAGAGCCTCAATTTGATTCATTCTCTCCTCTTATTTCTGATGGCTTTTGGCATTCTCATACTTCTTTATTGTGTTGGTAGGCTTGTGTGTTTGCGTGTGCATCCAATGTTCACGTTGTTGCACCCAACGGAATCATATGTGTCCTTTATCTCCATCAATGGGTCCAAACATGAACTTTGGCCAGAATCTGGAGAAAAAGTGTTTGAAGGAGATCTTCGCCCAAAGGGTACATTCTACTCTTTCCTTTTGCTCACCTGGACTGTTTTTCTTTTTTTAATTGTGCACACATATTTTGTGTTCATATTACTCTGAAGAAACCTGTTTTCCTTCTCTAGAGGTTACATTTTTTGTGCAAACCATTTCATTTTGTAAAAGCATAGCAGGAAGTAAAAGTAGAATATAGCGGATGGCCAGACTTTTTTGTGACGTAGGCATGCCAATGCATGTACATTTCTGTAAGGCTGGACCAGATTTTGAATTAGTACAGTACCTTAGTAAGACTAGTGAATTCACCAGTCCTTGCTTCTTAAGGGGAGTATTAGTCAGACAGTACTGGAAGAATGGAAAAGGCAAATTGGAAGCTATTTATGGGAAGATTCCAAATGAAGGGAAGTGCACAAATTGCATGAGTTACCGGTCAATGTTCAAGGCTTCCACTAAGCAACTTGTTATCATTCCCTGTTCCAGGAATTCCGAAATATTCTTCCCATTGGGTCTTATTTCATGCTTATTTCCTCTTCATCGGTTTCATCTATTTAAACTTCATGTTAGAGCTAGAGGAAGATATAGAGAGGGCCACGGAGACGCATTGCCTCCTTTATCACATAGGGAAAGAATACAGCTACAAGTAAAATGTCTAAGCATCTCCTGCAAATATTTGGAGGACACATCCTTTTCTGGAATAGATGCTGAAGACTTGAACCAATTTGAGTAGAGGGCGTTAGCTACAATGGTTGATATGAGTTGCTTTCGTCGATCATCTATTTCCACGTTCACCTATTTAGCCTATTTCTATTTTTGCCGTTGTGATAATTTTTATAATGTTGGTATTCTAATCAGCTTGCATGCACTTTGACTATTCCATGAAGTACCTGCTATCTTCCACCACCACAAAAAATGGGTAATTCTGATCTCTTAGGCTTAGGTAGATGAAAATAAATCACCTGGAGTTTTTGGTCTCTTGTGGTTTGAACCAACATTCTTCCACGTTTTTACCACTTCCTCAACTGCTGGCCACACCCTTGGGTGTTGCTGTAGTCTGTAGTGATAATTTGTTCAGAATTCTTGAGTAAATTCAGGGTTGCAATGTTTTAACCAGTATTACCATTTTGATGCCTTTTCTTGAATTCCTTCTCAGGTGAATGGATGTTTGTTGATAGATATCTTGGTCTGGGATTAGTCAATCGATTCAACATTGATCAAGTATACAAGTGTATGGTGCATTGGGGTACTCGAACTGTGAATCTAGAGCTCTGGTCTGAAGAGAGGCCGGTCTCAAAGGAATCGCCTCTTAAAATATCTCACGAGTACGAAGTGCAAAAGATAGCCTAAAACTGCTACCATCATCGGGTACTGGTTCAATGTGCATTTTCTGGGGTTGGATAACAGTAGACATTTTCACTAGCTATAGCCTATGTAGATGATGTAAAGGCAATAAGAATGATGACTTAGACGTCATCCTCGCCTTCCTCTAGCTTATCATTGGCAGTCTGTTCAATGTTTCAAACTCAATGATGCAACTATATACAAATAAATAGAGTTTTCCGAGAAAACCTTGCTAGTTGGGGAAGATCTCATTGGAATAAGAGACAGAAGATCGTCGATAGAGGACGTTGTATATGGTCCTGGAGTGTTATTAGTTTGGGTATGTAGACCTAACAATTACATTAATGCAAGCCTCCTGCTATAATTGAAAATTTCACCAGCTATGTAGATGTCATTATGCCAATTAAAAGCCTCTTAATTTGTTCTTCCCTTTATCCTTCTTAAAATGGAACTCTGGGAAAAAGAAATAATTTTGGGGGTTTCAAGAGAAAGCAGGGACTTTCCTTTAGCTACCGGACCAAACAAAAGAGATTAGCCTCTTGATCTATCCAATCAGTACCTAACATGAAGGAAAATGTTTTTCATGCATACATTTTGTCGGGGATGTTAAGTGGGATTTTTACTTCGCATCCATCACTAAAGAAGATAATAAATATTTGATAAAATGTTCACCCGTAATCCAACAGATAAAATACATTATTTAGTCCAGGGATTGACAACTTACCTTGTTGCCTTTTATTCTTCTCAATAACCCTTACAACATTTCGAATGAAAAACTAGAAACATGAGCAAAATTAAGATGGAAACGTACATCCATATTTGGTTACGCAAAAATATTTTCAACGCGAGATTTTTTTTTTCAAGAAAAGAAAATTAATAAATGGTTATATGGAAATGAAAGTTCCACTAGTGGATCATCCACCCTACCCCAACCCCTCGACAAATGTTCTTTGGATAATATATTTTGTTCATTATCAAACACCAAAAAATAGAAAATCACTTGTTTTCGTTGAAAAAAATATTTTCCTCCGTATCGAAAGTACTTTTAATATTTCTACTAATAACATATCCACATAAAACATTTATTTCTTTCATTTGTCTTGATATTGTTGTATGTAAATCATTTGCCAAGGTCATAACCTAAGTGAAAGTAGCAATACCACACAAGTCAAGTTGGTGATCAATAACCAAAAATGTTTATTAACTAATAAAAGCCTAACCCCCCTTTGCATATAGCTAGATTCATAACCACCCTACTCCAACCCCATTTATTTAATCCCATTTCTTGAATACACTCAATACCATTCATCCATTTTATCTCAAAAACTACAACTAAAAAAGATGAAACTTATGACACCATTTTCCCTGTAGAAAAAATGGTTAAAGGGCCTTCTCCATTTGTCCCTCTTCTTCTTGTACTCAGTCTAGGATTACTCCTCCATGGCCAAAACATAATTGAAAGAATTTCATCAGCCCTTGATTTTGAAGACATAAGCTTCACTTTTTATCTTTTCATCCCTTTTTTAGCCATTGTGTTTGTATATCATACTACTCAATCAATCTTGGCATCTCTTATTGTTATGCTACTAATACATACTGTTTTAAAAATCCTTTTTGGTCCACTTTTAGTAGCAGTGTTACTATGTTTGACAATTATTTATGTACCTTCTTTACAAGATTACAACAATTATTACTATTATTATTACCAACAGAGCAGAGTTTATAGAGTGAGAGATCATGAAGATGAGGTTAGAAGATGGGGTTGGTTGTATATCATTTTGATTTTCTTGGTTTTCCAAGTGATGTTTTCCACAATACAAGGTAGTGAATGGGGACTTGTCATGGTTGCTCTTGTTATTTACTTCTTATTTAACTTTCCTAGTGACTAAGTCTCGATCGGTGGACAGGGTTATCTGGTACTTATGCTTTGTGCATTTAACTTCAGTGACAATCAGCGGACAGAGTTATCTGGTATTTATGCTTTGTGGATTTAACTTCAGTGACAGAGTTATCTGGTACTTATGCTTTGTGGATGTAGCAAGTACTTGGTAGAATAGTCGAGCTGGCTCAGATACCATCACTATGAAAAGAAAAGAGAACTTCTCTAGTAAATGTAGTAGTACTAGCTAGAATTTGGTATTAATGATTTATGTATTAACACAAAATAACCCAAAAAAAAGAAAAAAGAAAAAAAGAGTGTGTGTGTATGTTGTTGATCAGTCAGGTAATGTACATTGTATTCTAATTTGTATTTGAAATGAATTTTTGGAGATGAAGGAATGAAGGTGAAGTGTAAGTCATACTTGTATATATACCATGTTATACCAATTTTATTTTTGGAAAATCATTAGCTGATTGACCATAAGGGATTGTGTAAAAGCAAATTTTGCATTATAAGATCCATATCTTTGCGGAGAACTCAACCTCATGTTGGAGATAAGGGAACAGTCGTTGCACCATTTGTGCAGGTCATTACTGTCTCTGTGTTGGTGATTTGCATTGCTATCCTTTTCAAACTCCAAACACTCATTTAATGCATCAACCTTAGAAACTCAATTAATAAAGGGCAAAATTGGAAAAAAATTCAAAATATCTCTTGAAAAGTGAATAATCAATTATTTTGAAAACTCAAAAAATTCCCCAACAATTCATTCATTTTAAAATAGAGGGAGAGTAAATACGAAAAAATTTTAAAGTTGATCTTTTTTCTAATCATTGTAAGGTGTTTCTTTAGAACAAATTAAAAAGGGAAGAATGCCACGTATTATGGAATAGGGGAGTACTAGTGACTTTCTCTTGATGTTTCACTCAAGCACCTATTTGTTCATCAAAGTCCCTTTGTATCTACCCTTTCCACTCTAAAGTGATGTTTAGGTAGCCCATGAGACTAAATTCAGGCCTACATTTCTCTGTTTCAGCTTATGAACTCTCATAAAACAATGGAATTTTCTTTTGAACAACTTCCAATTAGTTTGTCATCATTAAGTCTTCTCTGTGCCAACCAGGGGCAGCTCAATGGAGTTGGAGTTGGTGGCCTAAAGTCAAAATGTGACGAGGTGCCTAAACTTTTCACAATTATATTTTTCACTTTAAACTACTTGTTTTCAAAAAGTATATGGTTTATAAACCTACTATAAGTTGCCTTGCTTGCTTCACCTTAGAGCTGGCACTGGTTACTCCAAGCTGTCTATAGCTAAAATATAGTCAAGCCTTAACTTTTTCTGTGGATCCCTCAACAGCATAGGTTGGTTTCTCGTCGTAGAAATGATAGCCTTGAAGCCACCAATTCTCAAACTTGAAATACAACTTTTGTATGTGTTCCCATTTCCCACACTGTAGT
>DF358631.1:24270-63379 GCA_000787875.1 Solanum virginianum
TGTTCCCATTTCCCACACTGTAGTAAATGGGACGAGAAAAAGAGAGTTTTGGTAGCAAAAATGTTGTTGAAATCCTTGTTGCAACCAATCCAGAGAAAAATCTCGCGGTTATTCCCCTAGTTAGACGCATAATTTCCCCCAAAGAAAGGAGGATTTATTAGTCTAACATCATCAGTAGTCTAAGAATTCAAGCACTGTCACTATTTCTTCCTTCAGCTGCAATCCAGTGTTATAAAATGTGAGTTTTGATAGCAATAGACTGTTTATGTTGTTGAGATTTTCACCCCACTCAACCAAGAAGGACAATTTGATGAGATATCATGATCACTCTCCTAATTTCTCCCCCATAGAGAGGAGGAACTATTAGTTCAAGATCACAAGCATTTTTGCAGTATCTCTTCTTTCAACTGCAAATCTTGTGGTAAATTCTTGGTGAACCCCCACACACCTTGCTGATTCCTACCATTGATCAAGTTTTGGATCATTCTTCTCTTTGCTATTCTATTATGCCATTGGAAACTCATGCTAGAATTCTTCCCCTATTTGGGATTTCCTCATCAAGCTTCATACATGCAGACACATTCTTTTGTATGCATAAACAAGATCCCATTCCAGCTGCCTGTATAAAAATCTCCACAGTTGGAGCTTCTTCTGCCAGCCACTGTTAAAGTAACATATTCTTCTGCAATTAATGGATTCGGGCACAACGACAGAGCTATCATGTTCTAATTTAATCTTGTTTATATTCATACTTATTCCTCCAAACAGTGTGACAAAGCATGATATATTTCCATCAAGAATGTATATATATATATATGCTCCGCTTCATCGTACTCTACCTCCTCTATCTCTCAGAGATTGATGAGGCAGCAAATATCCATACAAAAATATGTACATCCAACATTGACGATTAGTAGTACCCTACTACATAGCTCTATTTATCAGTCCAAAAAAGAAGGAACATAATAGCGACTCTTTGTATTATTATTAGTGGCTTAGTGATACCCAAGTGGTGCTGGTGAATCCTTCAGCTGTTGTCCTTGGAAATGAATGTCCTGCAATCATAAAACCACATAAATTAGCTAAACTCCGCACAAGAGAACACACATCAATCATTTCAACTCATATATATCAAGAATTCTTACAGATGCAAAGTGGTTGACATCACGGTGATGAGCCTCGTCAGCCCTAACAACCAGGACAACATCGCGGAGAGTGGCGTCCTTAGGAAGGCGCCAGTAATCAATGGCAATAGCAGGAGCAGGGACATTCTCAATGTTACCATTGTCCAATTCTTTGAGGAACTCAGTGTACGAGTGGATAGCTTCTTCTTCCAAGTAACCCACGATACGATGAGCCAATTTTGGGGAAAGAAGGTAAGTGACAAAGTAGGCATTGAAGAAGACGCCTTGCACTGCAAAAACCAGAGCACGCTCGTACCAATTTGGCTTTGCAACTTCCATGAAAGTCATCAGATGCATCCTCTCGTTTTCGGCTTCTTCAAGCAGAGCTTTGATCCATCCACCACTCTGTTCGAATCGCCTCAATGACTTGCAGTGCAACAACATACCTCCCACCATTCCAGGCACCGCTGCCACGGTTTCCAACATCATTGCTCTGCAACCATATCTCCTCTGCAACACATAAATTAATAACACACAAAATTTAAGATTGAATTCGCGATTAGCAAATCATTGCAACATTCCAAAATTATGGGAAATGACGTATAATCTCTCTAACCAAGTTCGAATATTTCAAAACCCAAACTAAACTTCACACATGAAGAAATCATTCTGTTTTACGATCCTACTAAAGCCTTCCAACATTCTGGGAATTGGTTACCTGAAAAAATATATCAGTGGGGTAACGAAGGATCTTAACAGTCCAATAAGCAAATTTGTCCAAGAAGGTGACAGGCGCATGGTGTTTCGTCAGATCTATTGATGTATCAGCCTGGTAAGTCTCCCATGGCTACACCACAAAAATCCACCATTAATCCAAAAAAAAAAAAATTACTAAAAAGTCAGAAAATATGTGAAAGGCTAATTAACTAAACTCACCCTAAAGCAATTCCATTTCCATTCAGTACCATCTGGTTTAGTCGTCTTTGAAGGAGGAACACCCCAATAACTCACAACAGATTTCTCAGCACCGCCGGAACTGGCGGCGTTCTCCACTTTCTTCTCGCTACTTTCCTTATCTTGTTCCTTATCATTCAAAGCCGCTGTACTAGCGCTGCGTGAACCCATCACCGAAAAATGCCTAACCCACGTCACTGCCGCTTTATCCGATGGATTCACCGGAAACCCATGCAAGAGTCCTGCAGTAGCCCCACCGACAACTCCGGTTCCGAGATCATTTCGCAGAAGTGCAGTTGAAAAGTAACGTGGACCCATATGACCCATAACTACTCGGGTCATCCTTGTCGCTCCACGGGTCATCATCTTTGCTAACTCCGATCAGAAACTGAAAAGAAAATGTTCGCCGGAAGTTTGGAAAAGAAACTTGAAGAAGAAGGCAATAATAATTTCTATTTTTTTTTTTCCGTGTTGTGTGAATGGTTAATGAAATACGTTCCTTTTATATAGAATGAGATATTTTAAATTTTTTTAACTTTAATTTAAATAATTTCCTTTAGATATTATTATTTTATTATATGGTTGGTTCGATCAAGCTTCGCGTGAAGACTCTGGGATTGGCGGTTACGTTTTATTTAATTAATTTTTATGGTTGATAATATTTAACATTTTAGGGATTTTATTTTTATTTTAAAGACGTGAGGTTCAGTAAATTCTAGAGAAAAGATGAAATGACTAAAATGACCCGTGCCAATGCTGCCATTTTGACTTGAAAATCATGTTGAATATGACTAGAAAGTCGGCTAATTCCACGGAATTCTTATAAATAAATACGGCAAAAATTATCTTTGGTTGGCCGAATATTAATGGCAATTTCTGCGTTATATGTTTTTTGTTATACAAACTATTATATGTTATTTGAAAATGAGATAATAATAAAATTTATGTATATTTTATTTTTTTCACGATTTTAAATTTCACTTATTGTTATAATTTTTACTCGCTAATATATAAACACCCATATTGGTAAATTGCTGATGGTCAAATCCAATGGAGTAAAACAGATTCCAAGGGCATTTCTGGAAAATGAATGGCAAAAGTATCCAATTTCGTGTTTTATTTCTCTATTCCTTTTGAAGAAGGTGGATCTTGGGGAGCAAGTAAAGTGAGGTTTCGTGGGCAGCACCATAAGTTGGTCCAAAGTCGATGAATCATGCATTTTCCATTATTGTAAGCACTAATTGTTACTAGACTATTAATTAATTTTTCTTAATCAAGCACAAATAATTAGATTCTTCTTAAATACACCTTATTTGTTAACTTATTATTCCTAGTTGCCAATAATAAGACACAGTACAGGCAAGCAGCCACAAATGGCTACAATTTTGACACATCATGGCACTTGTCACCAAGAACTTTTTTTAATTATTTTACTTTTAAAAAATTAATCTTGAAAAATTTTGGACAGAAGGCCAGTAGGTACATGAACGTATATTGTCTAATTTTTTTTTATAAATAGTGCTAGTATTTCTTATTCTCCTACGTAAATCTCTTAGACTTCGATTTTATAATACACATTGGTCCTACTTGTTTATAATAAAAATACATATTTTTATTGTTATATATTCACTAGTGTATTTCTTTTAATTTCCTACTTGTTTAATATATTTTATTATTTGAACTATACATCTACTGAAATAGCTTAATTATGTACGTCATGAAGTAGTAGTAAAGTTGTACATATTATTTTTTTCAATAAAGTCATATTAAATATATTATTGTATGTTAAAAATAAAACATTCAAAATTAGAGGCAGGTCTTGATTTAATATTTAGATTACTTTTTATCACAAAATTCATTATAGTTTTAAAACTGCATCAGTTTAGAATTTAAAAAATTATCAAAATTTTAATACATAATTTTATGCTTTTAGTCGGAACCGTTAATTTTCTGTAACCTAAAGTACTTATGTTCCCTATATGCCATTGATAAGAATTCAATCGTTTTCTTTTTCTATATGATTCTGATATACAAAATTTATAGACTTGACTAATTTAAATTTAGTATCACGTAAAGTTGAAATTCTTTTTGTCAGATCTTTTTTCATGGATATCAATTCAAATTTTTGATGAAAAGTAATAAATTCATCGTTCATGCCATCATCCCATGCTATCGACATATTCTTTAGTACTAATATACGATGCAACTTTGTAAAAATTATTTTAATATAATTAAATTCCTCATATAATTAATTACATACCACACATTGCCTTAATCTCTATTTATTAATTAAGTAGCCATATTTGTACAAAGGAACGAAAAAGCTCAAAGATTTAATACAAACAAAAATAACATATTCAGTGAAATCTCACAAGTGGGGAAAGATTTAATACAAACATATACAACAAATATAATTGAAAAATTCAACACTGGCTATCAGCTATATATGGATAGACAAATTTTTTGAGATATTGTTTTCATTTCAACGATATCCAATTGGAGCAGGGTAGTCCTTCAACTCATGCCCTTGACACTGTATATCCTGTGAAACCAAAAAAATATATATTCAAAAACATAAATCTATGACAAATTATACGTAATAAAAGAAAGGAGCAAAGTAATTTATTTTAAAAAGAATACTCCCTCAAAGGTATTATTTTAGTATAACAACGACAACATATCCGATGAAACCTCATTAAGTGGGGTCTAGGGAGGGTAAAATGTATGAAGACCTTACCACTACCTCAAAGGTAGAGAAATTGTTTCCTAGACGCGTGATAGTATGTACATACGATAAAATTAACATATATAATAGCAACACAAGATATAAAAGTAAGAAAATCTCACCGAAGCAAAGTGATTTAGGTCACGATGATGTGCCTCATCAGCCCTAATAACAGTAACAACATCTTTTAACGTTGCATCAGCCGGCAAACGCCAATAATCAATCGCGATAGCCGGAGCCGCCGAGTTCTCAAAAAGTCCTTTTTCTATATCGACCAAAAACTCCCGATCAAAAACTCCGTGTACGAATTCACCGCTTCTTCTTCTAAGTAACCAACAATTCTATGAGCCAATTTGGGTGACGCCAAATAGGCTAAGAAATACGCATTGAAGAATACACCTTGGACGGCGAAGACTAATGCACGTTCGTACCATTTGGGATTCGATAGCTCGATGAATGTCATGAGATGCATCCGTTCATTCTCCGCTTCTTCGAGGAGGGCTTTGATCCAACCTCCGCTGTGCTCGAATCGGCGGAGGGATTTGCAGTGGAGGAGCATACCCCCTACCATACCAGGCACGGCTGCAACCGTTTCTAGTAACATGGCATGGCACATGTGTCGTCTCTGAGATATCAAAATATAAAAATTTATATATAAAGTCAGTACAAAGGACTCTCAGTAATTTTTCTTGCCTTGATTTACATTCCATTTAATTGTTAGATTGGTTACTTAAATTAGTTTAGTTTGATATTGAAAAATCTTGGTGTAATCATATAAGAGTAGTACAAAATTATTTAACTAAAAAATTGTTTTTTAATAATAAGAGAGTCAAGATGTTGACCTGGAAGAATAAGTAAGTAGGGTATTTTAGAGATTGGACAGTCCAATAAGCAAATTTGTCCATGAAATTGACAGGCAAATGGTGCTTCTTCACATCAATCGAAATATCAGCTGTGTAGGTCTCCCATGGCTAGTAAAAAAAAAAAAAAAACAAAATAATTAAAATTATGAGTTAAGTTTGTATAAAATGTTCTCATGCTATCAAGTTATTTAAAAAATATTTAACTATAGCCTTACAATTAAATATTTTTCAAATTACTTGAGTAATTTTCTCTCTCTATCTCTGTGAGGTACTGGTAAGATTCGCATATATCTTTGATTTTACCCTCTCTAGATCCTACTTGTTGAATTTCACTAAATACATTATTGTTGTATAGTCTTATAGGTAAGCCTTCTTAAATGTGAAATTTGTAATATTTACGCTACATCATATATAATATATATAACTTAAACTCACATATTTTATGTACGTACCCTAAAGCAATTCCACCTCCACGGTGTACCATCTTGATTAGAGATTTTGGGAGGATCCACACCCCAATAACTAACAATCGCCTTGGCTTTAGCCTTGCCGCCGTTATCGCTGGCCTCATCAGCCACCGTGTGCGGTGGTTGATGTGTTTTTTGATCTTCTTTTGTTGTATTAGAAGTACTCGTCATACTCCAATGGCGAACTTGTACTATGCTTCTACCGGGCAAAAACTCGCCTCGTAGTTGTCTCATAAATAAGCTCGATATTTTTACTGCAGCATCACGATTCATATTGAGACAATTATATTAAAATTAAATAAATAAGGAATAGGAAGATCGATCACTACTTGTTTTGAATTTTGTTGTTTTTATGGTGAATATTGGGTGAAAAATTGTTGGTTTATATATTGTGTTAAAATGGAAAAAGTGGAGGAATATGATGTAATAGATGAAAGTGTATGAGAAAGTTCTTAGAAGAATTGACTTCTTGGTCGTGGCCAATTTTTATTTCACTTTGACTTTGGGAAACAGAAAATTGCATATGCTCAATAATAATTGAACTTTCCATAATTTCTTGGAGGAACTAACATGTGAAGATCCGAAGAAATATATATTTGGGAAATTTTGTGCATCAGTCGATTTTGTTCGATTTTATACATTATTGGTTTAATTATTGATTTTTGATTTTTGACTTTTAAATATGCTAAACCAATAACAAATCAATAAAATAATTTTTATCGATTTTCAGTTTATCGATTTAAGTTCTTAATGTTCGATTTTTGATTTACCCAATAAGAATAATAATAAAAAGTTGCATTAATAAAAACAGATGGAGTATGAAAGAGTAAAGATTAAAAACTAAATACTAAAGTGGATAACTAATCACTTAAGTACGACAAAAATTAAAATAGGTAAAGTACTACTATATTGTTCTATTGCTATTAAATTAGTAATATTCAATATTTACGAAGGGGTAAAATAATGAATTATTATAATCTTATTGGGTTATCCATTTACCCAACAACTCGATAGTAAAAATCGATAATCCAATAATTTTTTTTCAAAATCATTAAAAACTCGATAACCCAATAACAATAAACCAATAACATTTCTATCGGTCGATTCAATTTTTGGACACCTTACTTTTAGTCCCTTAAATACCAGTAATTTCTATTTCAGTCCTTGTAATATTTGATTAAGCATATTTAAATTTCAATTATTCAAAATGGGCATTTTCGATCCTTCTTCCTATGAATTTTCACGAAGTGTTGACCATTACATCACATCAATTAAGCAAAATTAACCAATCTAAAAAGAGGACACATTTTAATATTGTATCATAATTTAATTTTAAAATATTTATTTTATCCTTAATGAAATCATTTGTACAATAAAATAAATATTAATGACTTATTTTAAATTATAAATTTCAAAAATATATATTTTTTTAAAAACTATGTGTCAAATTAGACTACTACATACAAATTGGGACAAAGAAATTAAGCACCTTCTATTTTATTTTATTTTATTTTTTGTGGCGAACATAAAATATAATATACATCACACAATTATTTTGAAATGGAGATTTGTTGTTTTTTGTTATATAGGTATTTAATTTTGGACCATAGAGTTTAATTTTGACACGCAAGAGGATATATCCTACGGTTCCATTCACACGCTATATGTTGGGCCTTAGTCCAAATTCCAAAATTCATTTGGAGGCACGTCAAGTTTTTAGAAGAAAATAAAATAAAATTACAATTAGTTGTTTTCAGTTTTTGTAATTGAAAATTAATCGTTATCATTAAATGTTCGGCAGACACAATTTCTATATTAATATTTGGACATAAACATTGGTTAAATGTGGTCAACTGTACATTATTATTTGTATTATGAAATTATTAGTTGAAAATCCTTCTTGGCCCCGTACTAACATAAATAGATTAATTTGGTTAACGCGAGATATTACGATATGAACTTAGGTAAGAAATTATGAATTAGAGGACAAAAATTAGAGTAGAATATTAGTAGATACTTGAGCAATATGTAGCTTATCCTTTCAATGCTCATACTAGTAGTCGTGATAGTACTCTTGAGGTTTCTTGTTATTCAATTTCCGTTCATTTTTATTTTTTTACCCTGATTATTGTTCTATTTTGGTGTAGTTACTATTTATTTTAAAAATATTCTGTCATGCTTTTTTTGTAGTTTACCATGACTTCTTCTTTCCCTTTGGTCAAAGTGTTTTAATATGCTTTTCTCTATCTTGTGAAGTAGAGTAGATATGCATAGTATGCACTATTTTATTTTATGGGCAAGACAAGTGATATATGTGCTCTTGCAATATATATATAAATCAAAGGAATTCATTATTACAAATAGAAGTAACGATCCAATATGAGAGTAATCCAATAATAAGAATGCGTATAACATGTAGTCAAACCAATATATTATATCTTGTGTTTTTTAAATTTGTTTGTAACTTTAAAATCATGACAATCCATCCTAGTTTATAAGTAATACAACGAGACATATATATCATGAAGTTACATAAGATGCTATGATTTTGCATATCAAATTTTGGACTAGAGATAAAATCTACGTATATTCTATTTTCCGTAGAATAACATGAGGTATGATATTATTGCTGTTGTATTTGATGGAACTATCCAACCAATTAGAAATATGGAGCTACCCCAAGACAAAAAGATTCTCAAAGCCCTTGAGAGTGACCCTTTGAATCTATCAGTTGCCAACTTAGAGATTCATCTAATATTTCCAATGTATTGAAAACTCCATTTGTAGTTGACTAAAAAAATATCCAGACTTTTTGGATTTCATAATGTCACAAGAAAATGAACTCTGCAACCCCAAGTTGCTCACTTTCTTGGCTCTAATTTTTTTTTTTCTAAATTTATTGACAATCATTGATTTTATAGTTCTACAAAGATTCTAACTTTGTTGCTTAAGTATGAGCTAAATCATTGCTTAGTTTGACTTAAAAATCATGGCTTTCTCCCTTACAAAGTGTCCACCTTTTCAATTTTCATCAAAATATTATAGTGTTTCTGGAGATGATTGTGTTAGGCAGAGCAGCTTTTTTGGAGGAAAACCTGTTCTTAACCAGGGGGTTGGCTACTCTGTCATTCTTGGCTTTGGAGCTTTTTTTGCTATCTTCACTTCTTTCCTGGTATTCCTCTTTTACTTTTCTTGTGCTATTTTGTCTCTCTATCTCTGCGAGGTAGTGGTAACGTCCATGTACATTCTACACTCCCCTGAGCCAACTTGTGAGATTTCACTGGGTATGTTGTTTTACTTTTCTTGTGCTATTTTTCACACTTTTTTTCCACTGACATAAATTAAAGACTTTTGAAACTCGTATGCGAAACATTTGTATGGCTATAAAAACTTGTCAATAAGGGTAAAATGAGCGGTTTAAGTATTCTTCTCGGAACGAAAGAAAAAAGAAACAGGAGATGTTGTCACATAGATTAAGGAGGAAGTACTTTTTATGCAAGTAGAGGGGAATAGGTATTCTTGTATTTGGAGCAACCTTTTCCAATTTTCCTTCTTTTACAAACTTCATTTATGTAATTCTATAAGGTTTGGCTGGAAAAAAGATATGTTGGTTCGCGTCATACATCAGAATGGTTCAACACAGCTGGTAGAAATGTCAAAACAGGACTTATTGCAAGTGTAATTGTGTCTCAGGTACCATGTTTTGTTGTAGCCTAATGCCAAACTAGCCAAGAATTGGAACTTATCTGTTTCTGTGAGTTACAATTTACTTGATGTTAAACCTCTTTTGCAGTGGACTTGGGCAGCTACAATCTTACAAAGTTCTAATGTAGCATGGGAGTATGGAATAAGTGGACCTTTCTGGTATGCAAGTGGAGCTACTATTCAGGTACATCAAAATCATCCTTCGAAATTCTTGGCCTCACGAAGATAAATTCTTCGCGTTGTTTCTAAAAGAATTTGCTGCAACAGGTTCTCCTTTTCGGTGTGATAGCAATAGAGATCAAACGGAAAGCCCCTCATGCTCATACTGTCTGTGAAATCGTAAAAGCAAGGTTTGTGGTGAACAGTTCACCGTGAACTGTACATAGAGATGGAGATGATTCTGTTGTGTCCATATAGTCTGTTGATTACTTATTTACTCATATTTTCAGATGGGGAACTGCTGCTCATCTTGTTTTTCTGGGGTTTTGCTTCTTGACAAACATTATAGTAACAGCCATGTTGCTTCTTGGTGGCTCTGCTGTCGTCAATGCACTCACTGATGTTAACATATATGCTGCAAGTTTTCTTATCCCTCTCGGTGTTGTAGTTTACACCCTAGCAGGAGGGCTAAAAGCTACTTTCTTGGCTAGCTATATACATTCCGTTATAGGTATTTTACTCTTTTCATCAGTGTTGCTCCTTTTCACGCACTCATCTAAGAGAAATTTATGGTTGTTGATTTCAGTACACGTGGTTTTGGTCATCTTTGTGTACCTAGTATATGCTGCAAGCAGTGAACTTGGTAGCCCAAGTATCGTTTACAGACGTTTATTAGAAGTAGCAAGCAAATCAAGAAGTTGTCAAGAGCCAATCTCTCATGCAGGACAATCTTGTGGTCCTGTTACTGGGAATTTCAAGGGGTCTTACGTTACGATGTTGAGTTCAGGTGGTCTCGTCTTTGGTATCATCAATATTGTTGGCAATTTTGGCACAGTTTTCGTTGACAATGTAAGTTTTTTCTTCCATGGGATATAGCAAGAAACTAGCTTATGATAAGTTTCTTCAACACTCCTGATAACAAAAGTATCGAAATTGCAGGGATATTGGGTAAGCGCAATTGCTGCAAGACCATCATCAACACATAAGGGCTATTTGTTGGGTGGTTTAGTCTGGTTTGCTGTGCCATTTTCATTGGCAACATCACTAGGTCTTGGAGCACTGGCTCTTGATCTACCGATAACAGCAAGTGAGGCTAGCCACGGACTTGTTCCTCCTGCTACAGCTATCGCTTTGATGGGTAAAGGAGGATCAATTCTTCTCCTCACAATGCTCTTTATGTAAGTGCCTAATCAAGAACTACGTGTGGAAAATGTTCTGTTAACTGTCAATTACATGACTTCTGTATTGATTAGGGCTGTCACATCTGCTGGTTCCTCTGAGCTAATCGCGGTCTCTTCATTATGTACATATGACATCTATCGTACATACATCAACCCGGAGGCAAGTGGAAGACAAATCCTAAAAGTTTCAAGAGGGGTTGTCTTAGGCTTTGGTTGTTTCATGGGCATTTTAGCTGTCATTTTGAACAAGGCCGGTGTTTCTCTAGGTTGGATGTATTTAGCAATGGGAGTTTTCATAGGATCAGCTGTTCTCCCAATAGCCTTCATGCTTTTATGGAGAAAAGCAAATGGTTTTGGTGCAATCCTAGGGACAGTTACTGGCTGTTTGTTAGGTATTATCACTTGGTTATCGGTCACTAAGATAGAGTATGGAAGGATAAACCTTGACACAAGCGGTAGAAATGCACCAATGCTAGCAGGAAACCTTGTTTCCATTCTTACTGGTGGAGTTATTCATGCTGTTTGCAGCATTTTAAGACCTCAGAATTATGATTGGGAGACTACAAAACAGATCACTGTAGTTGAAAAGGAAAGGAGTGAATTGCCACCTGAAGAGTTCAGAGAGGAGAAACTTAACAGAGCCAAAGCATGGATAATCAAATGGGGCATCGGTTTCACATTCGTGATAGTAATTCTCTGGCCTATTCTTACACTTCCTGTGGGTCAGTCAGAAAAACTCAAATCTTTAGTATATATCATAGTACGAGTGTTCGATGATTAACTAAGTTGCAAAATTTATAATGCAGGGCAATTTAGCAAAGGATACTTCACATTCTGGGCTGTAATATCTATTGCATGGGGTACAGTAGGATCAGCCGTGATCATTGCTTTGCCATTGATGGAAAGCTGGAGGATAATCCTAAGTGTGCTTAATGGCCTGTTTACAAATGACAGAGTTATGGAAAAATTAGAAGACTTGAACTCAAAACTAAATGCATTTATTATAGCAATGCCTGAAGTAGAGAGAGTATATTTACTTGAGAAAGAAAGGAGCAAGAAGAAGGAAGCATCAGAATCTGATCAGATTGTTGCTTCACCAAGTCATTGAATTTCCAGAGGAAACTAGTGGTTCGGTGTGTATTTGAAGAAAGCTCGCAAAGAGCTCTTCGTTCACAACCAAAATATTAAGGCCTATACATATAAAAGGCGAATCCAGAATTTTAGATCTTATAGATTTCATCTTGAGTTTTTGAGACAAGGGTTTTTAGGAAACAATCTCTCTACCTCATATGAGGTAGTGGTAAAATCTGTGTACATTCTACCCCAAACCCCACTTTTGGGATTCCACTGGATATGTTGTTGTTTTTGTTATAGATTTCATCTTTAAAGTTTTTGGCATCGAACTCATTTCATATATTCCATATCAAAATACTAAGTTCAGTCTTAACAGATCATCTACTAGTTCAGCGTAAGCTATTCTCAGCGCTGGATAGGGATCTTCACAATAAGTTTTGCTGATATATAAAAGAAGCTTTGAACCTATAGCGCTGAGGCTAGTACATCTGTCCCAGATACATAATGTCCGTCACTTTCTGCAAAATAATAGTGGAACTACATTGATTGTATAGGCCTTACGAGTATGCATCATGTCGAAAAATAGTGTGCTAAAGTTCAAATGACATTTAGCTACCTCATAACAATTTGATATATGTCAAAAGCTGTGAAAGTTGTCACCACACTTCAGATTTCAGAGGCCAATACACATTACGTACGAAAAGGAACCAACAAGCTGCACTGTTGTAGTCCATCAGAATTCAAAATTCAACCATTTAGTGTAGTAGACACAGGTTTTGGGGGATATAATTCCATCTGGTGTACATAGACTAATCCTGGGGCAAGCACCACATGGAATCGAAGCCATTGGCCCTATTATTTTCGGACCTGCAGCATCTCTGACTGCAATTCTATAACAAACCGATCCAACAGGAATAGAATGATACTCTCCCAATCCAGTACTCTTCACCTCTATAATATCATCATCTAGAACCATAGAGTTCAATATTTCCCCGACTTGTTGACTTGTGCAGCACTCAACCACTTTGCGTTTCATCAAAAAGTCGTGGATTCCCTCGACAGTAGCAACTTTCATCATTCCTATAACCTTAAGGCAGGTCTCCCTAAGAACAGTTATGAACTCCTTGTCAAGTTTTCCCTCAGAATACCATGCTCCACCGGTGAGTTCCTCCGAAGGTTCATACTCAACAGCCATGTAATGCTTCTTTAACTTATTTTGGATAGAAGGGACCTTTTTAATCAAATTCTTTTTCACGAGGGAAGTTAGGGATTTATCGACAAGAGCTGGTGCGAGGTTTGCCTCTCTTTTCACGTCTGCTACCCAGATACCCAGACTTTTTTTACTTCTGACCACATTGAGCACTGTAAGTTCAGCATCTACAAGTCCCTGAGTAGATGAATCAGGTCTTTTCCGCTTCATGGCGGCTGCTTCACTTGATCGGCTCATCTCTGTTAGCACAACAAGAATAAATCAAAACTAAAAATTGCAATTGAAACAAATCATACTGAGAGTGCGTGATCGGCTCATCTCTGTTAGTATAAGAAGAATAAATCAAAACAAGCCAATAATTTATATTCTCAAATTCAACAGTTGTATATATTCCGCCTTAAAAATTGCAATTGAAACAAAGTGAGAGTGCGTGAATGAAATTTATACTTGTACATCTTTATTTAATTAAAGGTAGAAAAATGGATAAACAAGTTAGAACAACAAAAGAGAGAGACTTGCAGGGAGAGGCAGAAGGGGATTTCACCGACCCCGATTGGCTGATGCCGTCGCCGGTCGGAGGAGTTTGTACAACCAAAAACTGCTGGTAGATTGTGGTTTTTTTAACTGGGGGGAGAGAAAGCGGAGTGAATTCTGATTAAGTAGCCCTAATTATTTTTGTGCCATTGATCGAATGACAATTTGGGGTATTTAATTTTGGAAAACGAACTCATTAATATCCAAGAGTTTTATAAATACCCAAATAGATCTAAAGTTTCATTTTGGGTTCAAACATATTTCTCAATTTAATAAAAATAAAAGTCAATTTTAATTATTTAAAAAGTCATGCGATATTTTCTAATTGGTATTTATAATAATTCAAACTGTCATGATCCTTTAGAACATGTCATAATTTCCACTCAAAAATAGGGTATTTTTAGATAAAAAGGTAGAAGAAGTGTATTTATGAATCTTTTTATGAGTTTTTTCCCGTTAATTTTAAAAATGTTTTTAAATTAAATTGTCAATTGAGGCATTTCACGTGATGCTCAAAAAGAAGGAAGAACAATGATACATATGTAAAGAATTATTACACGTAAAGAACAAATACAAAAGGAACTTTCTAAAATAATTAAAGAGAAGTGTTTTCAATCTCTTAAAATTCAAAGTTGTAGGCCAGATGTGACAATTCCAGTAGAGATTTCACCACTACCACTTAGTTTGTCATAACATTTTGCAGAAACTGAGTTAGGATCTTCTTGAGTCTCAAAGTAATATTTTCCATGCATATTCTCTCTTCAGGCAACTCATTTGTGCATTCAACAGCTAATTCCATGATTGATTTGAAGCATCTCTCTTTACAACTGAAATTTTCTTCATCCAACGAAAATAGATTAATGTCAACTACATCCACCAATCGATCTGGTAATGATTGACATATCCATCTTTTTAAGGTGAAGTCTCCAACGAATAGATCATCCACAGGGCTCTTTCTTGTAAAAGTCTCCATTAACAAAATACCAAAGCTATAAACATCTCCCTTGGTTGATACTTTGCCTTCTGATCCATACTCTGCAAAAGAAAAGATCACGCAATCCCATTAATGTTAACGTCATTTAATATCTTCAAATTAACTCGGTAATAACATGTACCTGGTGCCATGTAGCCGATAGTACCCAAGGTTTTCGTATGTGCTATTAGCGCCTCAGCTGTTAGAAGTTTGGATATCCCAAAGTCACTCACTTTTGCCACCATATCTCCATCCAAGAGTATGTTACTTGGTTTTAAATCACAATGGACGACTACAAACAAATGACCTTTATGTAAATACTCCATAGCAGAAGCCACGTCGATCATCACCTTTAGTCTTTGAGTTAAATCCAAAAATCTGTCAGTAGAGTGAAGCCAACGTTCGAGGTTTTCATTGGGCATGTACTCCAGCACTAACATTTTATAGTCAAAGTTAGCGCAACTACTTATCACCTTAACAAGGTTTCTATGTCGAATGCTACGTAAAACTTGACACTCCACTTCAAAACTTGTAAATGCATGTTGCAGTTCAGTATTGAATACCTTTATTGCCACAACAGTTCCATCTACAAGTGTCCCTTTGTACGCCAAACTGAGGCTCCCTCTTCCGATCAAGTTTGCTTCATCAAAGTTGTTTGTCCCTCGAGCAATATCATGGTACGAAATCCTCATATGCACGTGACCATATGTATCAGCTAGAGGAAGTTGTCTGGTTCTTTTTCGGCATTTCAGAAACCAAATGATGAAAATGATGGCGACTATAACTAGTGAGGAAACTGATGCAAGAACAGAAATTAAAACTCTGCTCTTTCTTGTTCTTTTGAGGCTACCGACTCTGCATTCCATCACATGGAAGCGTGATGGCCCACATAATGCGGGGTTACCCATGAATGATTCAGCTGTAAAATTTTCAAACGGCCCTCCGTCTGGAATTTCACCCATGAGCCCATTGAACGAGACATTGAAATACACGAGATGTTCAAGATTCCTCAAGGAATAGGGGATCATGCCTGATAAATTGTTGCTAGATAGATCCAAATATTCCAGTGAAACCAAATCTTTAAATAATTCAGGTATGGGACCATCTAACATATTATTCGACAACGAAAGGCTAACCAAACTTTGTAGTTGGCCAATCGCGCTAGGAATCTGACCAGTGAACTGATTACCAGATAAATATAATGTCTGCAAACTTCTTAAATTCCCCATTTCTACTGCGAGAGATCCATTCAGAAAATTGTTGTACAAACTGAGAATTAAAATGTCTTTGTTCCTCCAAAAAGTCGATGGAATATGGGAAATTAGCGCATTGGAATCTAAGTAGATTTCTCTTAAAGAAGAAATATTTCCAAAGCAGCTTGGTAATTCTCCAGAAAGTTTATTTTCTCTCAAGATAATTTGGTACAAGTTTTCCATGTTACACAAGCTAGTTGGTATAATTCCATCTAAGTTGTTTTCGTCCAGTCTAAACCTTTGCAACTTCCTCAAGTTCCCCAAATCTGGAGGAATAGAACCTATAAGCTTATTGTCTCCCAAGCTTAACCACTCCAGATTCCTCAAATTACTGATGTTAGTTGGTATCTTTCCTGTAATACTGCTATTAAAGGCAACGAAATTTTCCAGCGAGGAGGACCAGTTGCCTGAGCCTAAAGATTTAGGAAGACTTCCATTAAATTGGTTACCTCCTATTTGAACTGTTTTCAAATACTTGCATTTAGATAATGAGGTAAGAAAACTTAACTCGCCCATAGATGGATCATTTGTCAATTGGTTTATTTGCAAACTGATGAACTGAAGCTGTTGTAGCTTTCCAAGATTCATCGGTACAGGTCCACTAAACAGATTGCGACCAAGATCAAGCTGGATAAGCTTGGTGAAATTCAGAATGGAGGTAGGAATCAGCCCGGTAAACTGGTTGTCCCCAAGATAAAGGCCTGTAAGATTTGGAAGGCTATGGCCTATGTCTGAGGGAAGTGTTCCCGAGAGCTTGTTTGCTACAAATGAAATCTTTTCTAGTCCAGAAATGTTGTACATTGGCCTTGGAACTTCACCTGATAATCTGTTGGGACCAAGATACACTTCTTTCAAATTTACAAGATGTTTAAACTCCAGCGGAATGCCACCATGTAGACTGTTCTGACCTAGGTCTATCATCTCAAGATTTGACAAATTTCCAATAGATGGTGGAAGAATTCCCACCAAATTGTTCTGTCGTAGACTTAATCTTCGAAGTGCTGATAGGTTATCAACTTCACTTGGTATATGTCCTGTAAAATATATGTTAATTGTGTGCTTAATAAACTAAAAAGTACAATATTGTGCAACAGAATTACAATCACTAATATTTCAGCAATCCTTGTATCTGTTTTAACATCCTCCTGAATACGAACAATTCTTGTTAAAGCAGAACCAATGTATATAAGTACCTGTTATGTTATTCCATCCAAGAAACAACTCTTGAAGCTTTGTCATATTCCACATGTCTCGTGGCAAACTTCCTGTTAACACAATCAAATAGCCTCATAACATTGTATAAGGATTATATGATTCTGAATCAAGTCTATATAGTCCAAGGATTGAATTAATAGTACTGATTAATTACCAGTGAAGAAATTACGTGACAAAGAAAGGGAAATAAGTTGTGTGCATTGATTCAGCCCACTTGGGATTTGCCCTGCTAATTGATTTCTTGAGAGGAATAAAGCTTGCAGATTTGGAAGCCTAGTACAAAATCCTCTTGGCAGATTCCCACTTATCCGATTAAATCCCAAATCGATGAGCTTTAGCAAAGATAAATTGAATATGGAAGATAGAACATTTCCAAATAGATCATTTTCAGAGAGATCAAGAGTTTGAAGCCCTGTGAGAAATCCAAGGCTTTGTGGGATTTGACCAGTGAGATTATTCATTTGCAAAGACAAGTACTTTAAACGCCTCAGACCCCCGATTTCATCGGGGATTTGGCCATGGAAACTGTTGTTTGCAATGTCCAAAAAACTAAGGAAGGAGAGGTTCCCAATTTCTTTTGCTATTGTACCTCTAAATCCAAAGCTTCTGAGGACTAACATTTTCACTCTTTGATGCCTTTTACTGCAAGTTATGCCTATCCAATTGCAAATGTGAGTCTCTTTTGTCCAGTTTTTTGACAACATTCCATTGGGATCTGAAGTTATATGAGCTTTGAAAGCTAAAAGAGCAGACTCATCAGTTGAAATGTTCGATGCATTCGTAACTGATGAGAGGTACATAAACAAAACTAGGAATGCTATAATCATATTCCTGGAAAACATTTTGTGCAACTTGTGTGTATTAGCAAGTGTCTTTGAGTTTTAATTCTTTTTCAAATGCAATGTATATATACTGTGTATACTGGTAATAGCTTCAACAGTTGTTTAATTAATTAAGGATATCATGCATTGTTGGAGACATTTTTTTTATGTTGCTGCACTTGACTGCAATTCTATAATTTACTTGGATTTACATGCCTTGTGCATCATGATTCAAGAATATTAAAGAATAAAATTGTAGTTTTAGGTTATGGTATAATGTCAACGTTCTAATTGATGTATGCAATCTCCGCCAAATAGATGGTTGACAAAAGAATGGTAACTATTACGGTCAAATTGACGAATCCAAACATGTAATATATAGGTTCACGTGAATCCAATAGCTTTTGTACTCCTTGTGTCCCATTTTATGTGCAACGTAAAATGGGATGGAGGGAGTATGTACCAAGGAATTTGATAACTAAAGATCTACATATGCTAAATGTGAATTCAGTTATTACATATATTAACTTCAGATTGGTGTAAGAATTCATAAACTTTAAATCTTGAATTCCGCCGCTAACTAATTGAGATTCTTGCTTTCCTCAAGAAATATGATACTTCCTTAGTCCATCTTTACCACTATACCAAAAATAGATGTTCAACAATACCTGTCCACTTTATAAAATTAAGAGATAATTTTATATTTGTTCCTAATTTACCCTTATCATTAATTATAATCATCTGCCTTTTATATTTTTCAAAACATTAATATTGTAGTTATTAACTTCAAAGAGTGATTTGATAAAATTACATCTATTATTCAATCCATACGTCAAATTAATAGTAGACAACTATTGTTGGATGGAGACGGTAGATAATGAGCCTATGGAAACAAGTTTAAAAGCGATAGATAGCCTGGTTCCTATAGGTCGTGGTCAACGAGAACTTATAATCGGGGACCGAAGTAAAAGCCTCAAGCTTTTAGCTTGAAACAAGAATGGATAGAGTTGACTCAAAAGGTTCGTGTTGCGGAGCGAACACCTACTTTGAGGAGAAAGTCCGGAAGAAATCGAAGAATTTCTTGGGAATCCTACAAGATCCGTTCGTTCTTTTTTCTCTGATAGATGGTCAGAACTTCATCTGGGTTCGAATCCTACTGAGAGGTCCACTAGAGATCAGAAATTACCATTCATAGTCTGATTAAGAGTTAGACTTTCTAATTAGTTTGACGAAAACAGTGTAATTACAAACTTAAATTAGTAAATTAATACACGGGGCATTCTCATTCAAAGTTACTTGGTCAGTATATAAATTATTTTGCGTGCACTCTATTATTTTTATTTTAGAGAATATTTAATTATCAACGGATTTACGTTATCTATAATAGATTTTCTAAAAAAACTCCAGGTATTCTTTAGATTTGTTGCATCTCTCTGATAAAATAGAAATTGGGGTTTCCCAATTTTATATTATTTGATCTTTAAATATATATATGCTTTTATGAATATTTTATTAAAAATCTCATCAAAAACTCGAAAAATTCGAAAACCCCCAAAAAGTAGAAATTCAAAAAAAAAATTCAAGTTTTATTAATTTAGTTTGGCTTATATATTTTAAAATTCAACACAAATAATTTAATTTAATATTTAAAAAATTTAAATCAACTCAATCCACGTACACCACTGCATCCACTATACACGAGGCAGAATAATTCAATCAAAGAATTTAAAGTATATTATATATTGAGAAAGATTTGCTGCATCTGTGTGATGAAATAAATTTTATATTACTTGGCTTATTATAACTTCTAGTGCTGCAGATGGTCAAAATTATTATTTATATATACAGAGAAAAAAAGTCAAAAGAAATCTGCATGGCTTATGATGTATTTCGAAGGAGTCTCCTAATTATTAGGAAAGTTATCATATGCAATTCATGTATGCTTTTCTAAATTGGGAATTCAAAAGTCAATCTTGAAAAAACCTTAAACCATTACAATCATTTTATGATTTTTTTTTTTGGAGTTAATAGGTTTCGAAAAATTCTAAATTATCATTATTTTGCGATTTTTATATATACCTAAAATTATCAGGCGTATACAAAATCACCTCCTGAATTATACCATGGAGTTATTGTGCTAGGTAGACTCATGTTGAAAAAAAAAATTCATCTCCCACGTACTTTTTAGCAAGTTATCTCAAATATTTACCTTTTTAATTCAAATAATTAATATTTTAACCTTTAAAATGATTTATAACAAGATAAAGTCCCACAAGATTTGGAAAGCTATAGGCTAAATTTGAAGGAAGTTTGCCTGATAGCATCAGTTACTAAGACATTCATTTTTATTATTGCATGAAGATATAAATTTGTTAGGATTAAAATTTAATAGATCTATTTGTTAGATTTAATTGAATTATATAATAATTGTAAGTAATTTTATGTTAGTAGCTTAAATAAAAGACCATTATTATATTTTAAAATTATTGCAAATCCTTCTCGATATCTTTCAAAAAAGAAAATTTGAATTTGAATCCCAGGCTCTGGAAGAAATTTCAGGAGAGCCTTATGAAAAATTAGAAATTCGAAGTTTTGACAAATCAAAATATTTCAATTCTGGTCTTTTTTAGGGAAAGCTAATGCTTATTGGATATTTTGATTTGACATTGTTTCACCCACACTCCAAAAAAGGGAGCTCTGACTGAGTTGAAAACCAAGAATATTAAAAAAAACTTTCTTTCAATGTACATGATTTTGTATTAACTTTCATACTCTAATGGGCAATGTTGTGCTCTCACAAGTAGAACTAAAAGTAAGAAATGAAGTTTAGCATATAATATATCACAATTAATTAAAAAAAACTAATTGCATATATAATATTTGTTTATTCTTTTTTTTCCTTCATGTAAAATGATATACAGTCAGTAAGTACTTCTATCATTTATATCAATGTAAAATTCGCTTATAAAAGTTTCTATGTATACAAAATATATAATTATATGTCAAATTCATTTATCCGGTTGTTTGAATGTACTTTTTTTTAAAAAAATTATGAAATATAATTAATATCCTAAACTTTCTAAAAACTAGCAAATGGGGTAATTTTTTTAACAATGAAAAGTTTAGGGTGAAATTTTAAAAAGAAAAATATAATAAAAATGAAAAAAAGCAAAATTTGGGGTGTTTTTCAAATTCTAAATACAACTTCATTTAAAATTTCCATAGTTGGACACTACATTTCAAATAAAGTGAAAAAGGGGGGGGGGGGGAGATGAAAAAATTGGGATCATTTCAAGTATATATATATAATTAAGTGTTTAGTTTATAAATAAATATAATTATATTTTATTTTGAACAAAAGAAAGTTAAAAATCATAGAAAATATATAGTGGCTATATAATATAGCTTATCAGAAGTTATAAAAAATATACATGGACTCTATAATATAGATTATTATACATAAACTATATACTATACTAATATTATGATACACTCTATATATGAAATGTATATTAAGTATACCAAATAACTATTTTTTTAATAATTAAAAAGATCGAATAACCATTTGATGTAACTATCAAAAAAAAAAACCTTTTCATGGCCAAATATTTGCAAGAAAATATAAAAGAATTATTATACTTACCTTACTCCATAAGTAGAGAAACACAAGCAACTCATATTCCTTTCCAAACAAAGAGGTTTCCCAAATTAGTTTTCTAATATTCTTCCTTACTTTTACTTTTTGAGGCTTCACCAAATGCTCCATAGCAGGGAGTCAATATGACGGTTGAATCGATTATTTTTTAAAAATTATATCATTTTAATTTTTTAAGTATTTTATAATGTATAATTAAAATTAATTTATTTAAAATCATCCCAAGCATATTGATTTTTTTTGGTATCGGTATGATTCAATTTAAAGATAAGATTGTTGTACTAAAGTATGCATAGGATCCAGGAAAGCACTCGACCATAAAAATTTATTGTACGCAACCTTACCTTGCACTTATGCCAGAGGATAAAATATTTTATATATTAAATTCAACATGTTAATATATAAAATATATTTGCATACGTGTAGAAGACTTTGGCATAAAGATTTAAGGGAGAGCAAAGTATATTGAGATTCCATAAAAAACATAAGTGACACGAAAAGTATATATTATATTTATTGTCTCATTTATGTATATATTTATTAGAAGCAATTCATGACACCGAAAGCAGTAAATTTGCACTCGTTGTTTATTTGTGTTACAATTCCACTCTTCACATATGGCAGAAGATTTCCTTCAAATTCTTATTGAAAATATTACTTCCTTCCTTGAAGGATAAGTTTCATTTGAAAATGAGTTGGAAAATCTTTGGAGCAGGTTCTCTACAATCCAACGATGCTCAGGAAAAACAACGGAATTGAAAATTGGTTACAGAAACTCAATACTGCTGCATACAAAGTTGGACGACATACTGGGTGAATGTAAATATGAGGCAGCAAGGCTCAAGCAGTCTCGATTAGGATGTTGTTATCCCGAGATTATCACCTTCCGTCACAAGATCGGGAAAAGTTTATGGAAGGGGCACAGAGGAAGATGAGATAGTGAAAATCCTGATAAACAATGTTTCAGTCCTCCCAATAGTTGGTATGGGGGACTAGGAAAGACGACTCTTGCCCAAATGGTCTTCAATGATCGGAGAGTGAAAGACCATTTCAACCCCAGAATATGGATTTGTGTCGAGAAGAAGCGCAATTGTAGAATATATTGAAGGAAGGACACTTGGTGACATGGACTTGGCTCTACTTCAAATGAAGCTTCAGGATTTGTTGAATGGGAAAAGATATTTTATTGTTCTGTATGAATATCAAGAGAAGTGGGCTAATTTAAGACAAGTCTTGAAGATTGGAGCAACTGGTGCTTCTATTCGTCTTGAAAAGGTTGGATCAATTATGGAAACTTTGCAACCATATAACTGTCAAATCTGTCAGGAAAATGATTGTTGGCTGTTGTTCATGCAACGTGCATTTGGGCACCAAAAAGAAATTAATCCTAACCTTGTGACTATCGGAAAGTTCAATAAATGAAGAGCAAATATGAAAAAAGTTCCAAACATTCATCTTGAACTTTGAAAAATTCAACTATTTTGAACCTCGAAAAAAGCCTCAAAAATTCAATTAATTTGAGACGGAGAAAGTATTAACTGTTGGATGCTAAAATGCCTACCTGAGGGATTGCAGCACCTAACATCCCTCACAACTTTAAAAATCAGGAGATCTCCAATACTGGAGCTGCGGTGTGAGGAGGGAGCAGGACAAGACTGGCACAAAATTGCTCACATTCCTAATCGGAAAGTTAATTAGTTTAAACTTTTTTGTTGAATATTAAAAAATAATGATTTTTTGCTGAAATGTGATGTAAAATATAATGTTACCTACCATAATATTTTTCCCAATTTACAATTAGGGTAAGAAGTAATAATTCCTCTTTTGTACAAAGCTTAACGTTCGAAAAATAACAAATAGCTTATAATTATCATGACAAATCAATTCCAGAAATGCAAACAGAATTTTTTATGAATGATAAATTAATTGACAAAGATAAATCTAGTCAATAGAAAGGTCTCACTCTAGCCTTAAAGTACTAAGACCAATGGAGGTTGTCCACCTAGAAATGTGTTGGGACACAGGTCTTTCTCCTCTTTGGGTCGCATGCTCCTGGCTCGTTGTGCAAACTATGTATCATAATATATATTCAATGTATAACTCATGCTTTCTGACAAGTACATAAATCTGGCTCTTCAAATTAGTCTCTCTTTGTACAAGATGGAACTTCAATATGTACAACTTGGAAAGCCTCTCCAAGCTTAAGGTCTCAGTTTGGGTTACAAAATTGGAGTAACAATGGGAAATTGTGCGCGATGAAAAAATAATAATGCCAATAAAATTATGTACAGATATAACTAACTATAATACTTCAATTGTACACTGAAGTAGAGTGGCATATGAGCAGAGGCTTCCAATATTACGCTTATGGAGTTGTATAAGCTTCAGTCGACTTGAACTGATCACGCAGCATGTAACTGATTTCGAAAATTTAGTTTTATATCAGCAACTTCTTTCTTTCCGGAAGAACTAGCAGCTGATTGTTCCTTCAATGCTTCCTTCTCCAGTTTCTTCCTTTCAGCGTCAGCTGCTTGTTCATTCTCATCACGTGATTTTTTAAACATCTTCATGAAGACTACCAAAATCTGTGTCACTGCATCCAGAAAGTAAAGAAATGAACACCATCAAAATCTGTTGAAATCGGTTAAACATACATACAACTTGGGGTTAAGTGGCACAGGAACTAATTAAACAAGATCCCCAGGACAAATGCAATTTGGGAAATCTAACAAATGCTACAAAGGACATAAACAGTGCATCCCATAATCTTCACATTAAAGACAAATAAAAAGATCGTACCACTGATATTCAGTACTGGAATAGAAGAGTGTTGTTAATCAGCCAAACGACTGTAGATTTTTCTTTTCCAGGAATCTTACCAGATGACAGGTGGATGATAATACAGCAAGAAAAATGACAACATATGTATCTCTTACCTTGCTCAAAGGGGCATCGAGCTGGATCCTCACCAAAATACAGGGATAGGGAGTCTGCATTCCTTCCCTGCAGATTCACAAGATACAAACAATAAGCAAACTTAGCATGGCTAAACTTCCAGGAGGATTTAAAATATGACATAATGAATGCAAGAAAACTCACCACTTCAATATAAAGAGTAGTGAGAGACTTGACTTCAGCCTCAGCAGTATCAAGGAAATTCTTTAACACCTGAGAAGGAATGTACGGAAGTCACTAACAGCATATTTCAGATGTTTAACAAAATTATGTGTACATACAATTGAGGACATCGCAATCAAGTTTGAATGCATCACCAGTCAAGACTCCACTTTAAAACAATGTCCAACACAAACCAAATGGGGGGTCTTCCAGGCACAAGCCTTTTTCACTTGATTTTTAGAACGACACAAAAGTCATCCATTGGGGACACGTATCACTCATCTAAATCAGCAGTGCACTGCTTCCTTTGTCTTCTCAAAGTATCCAGAATAAAGCTTTTTAATTGTAAATAGGGATCTTTGTATAATGAAGGAAACCTGGTGAAAAGAGGAATCCACACAATGCCTTTCATTTTTGGAGTAAGGAAATCTCGAGAATTTGATAATACGTTTAGACATTGCAATTTATGATCTTTATAGCATATAAACAAAACTTAGGATTTCTTTTGGTCGAATAGACTAATAATGTGAAATACCAGAATCCATTTTCTACAAAATATAATTACGGTACATGGTCATATGACCTTCAAAATTTAAAATTTAGAGCTAAAGGAAACATAATCTTGGAAGTACATGCAATGAGCTAACGCATGGGTAAGGAGGAATAATTCACATGTTAACATTTTCTTTTCTCACCTTCTGAAAGCCTGAAGATATTGTACCATCATTGTCGGATGCAGTAAGTTCTTGTTCAACTTTCTCAAGACCCTTACTCACTGCTTGCATTTCTTCAGCCAAAGACTTCAGTTGGATCTAACCATATAATATGACATAAATAAACATTTCAGTACATAAATATACTAGTACTACTCCAAATGAAGACCATAATATACAGCAAGGGTACCTTAGAAGCAGCTTCCAAGTGAAGAAGATCCTTGTCAAAATCAAGCAACTCTGGCATTTTCTCAGCAAGGAGCTGACAAAAAAGAAACAGATTTACATATTTGTCAATTGGTAAGTGCAGATATATATATATATATATGGAGAAGAATTAAGAGAACTCCAGGCTAGCTAAAGGCTGGTCAACCCTTGCTCTCTGTTATATAATCAACATCCCTAATCCCAAATTCCCTATGCTTGATTCCCTGTTGCAACTGTTAAAAGACATCTGCTATCTCCACCTCTGTGGCATTTTCTCATCTTTTGGAATCTCTCTCACCTTTGTCATTACGGAAATTGAAATATGGTAACCTCTCTCTTGCCACTGTCATAAATATAACCACTTCTGGCAGAGAAATATTTATACTGATTGGTAATCTATATCATCCATCCAGCACCCCCTCTCTCCCCAACGCTTTCCTAGTCAGTTCTCTGTTTTTACCATTGTTTATGCTGTAATTGAATTTCATCACTGGTGCATGTCTAAAGTTATTTCTAACTCAATATTTCATACTGACAACTGAATTCCTAAATCTCTCCCTGTATATAACTTCAGTTTGTTGCTGTGAATTTTCAGCACCTATTTTCCTCTTTCTTATTCTCACTTTTCTTCAGCAGGGCTAGCAAAGAAATGCACTATCTCGCTCCAAACCCCATGAGAAACATTAATAAGCGAGTTAGGAGTAGCTTGTATTTATCAATCTTCAAACTACTTGCGTTTGCTAATTGATTATTTGTACACGAACAAATTAGTAACGAATTTAAGCTGTCATCAATTGTCTGCAAAATACCAAAATGGTAACTGTTAAGTGGTTGTAACTTGAAAATGACGTAGATTTGGTATGCATGTGAAGCTCTGTTTCTCAAACTGGCAATATAACACTGTTTCAATTCTTATTGGGATGTTTCCTTTTCTTCCTTGTTCTTTCGGCTTGTCAAAACAATGACCACTTCTATTATTATGCCTCAATCACAGGATAGTAGAAGTCAAGCTATATGAATCCTCACATACATAGCACAACATTTCACTTGGACCCATTTCATGCTAATAAACACATCATTTGTCTTTCCAAACAAATTAGTGGTTCCTTAAGTACTAAAGGTTCTCTACATTTTTTGGATAAAGTAATAAAATTTTACTGAAAGTTGGGCAAGAACGCCACACAAGTAGTATACTGAAAGTAGAAAATATATATGAAAACATATGGCTCTCTACAAACAGCACTCAATCTTCCACAAAACAGGAAAGCCATGGGTTCGCCAGAAAGCAATAAGGGACAACAGTATTCCTTAACTGTGCAAAATTACACTGTACCCTTTCAAAAGATATCCGATTTCTCACTCTCCACAAAATCCACATAAGTGCAAGTGGAGCATACCTTCCACGCCTTGCGTCTCTCCTCCATCTTCCGCCACTTCAGTTGAACAACATTCACCCAAAATGTACCAAACGAACACCGCATTTCCCACCATTATCAAGAAGTTGTAACATAATTTAGAAGATGATTTGCATCTGCACCCGATCCTTACACATAAAACACCAGCCAACATAAGTAACTCTCCTCCTCACAATATTATCATCCATCAAGATCACCCCTCTTGTTGCTAACCAAGAAAAAACACCTTTCTCAGTACCTTTGGAATCCATATCAAAAAATATGAAAAGGCCATATCCTCGATCAAAAATTTGTCCAAATAAGGACTTCTGCAAATTTTATCCTTGGGCGGCCAGAATGAGACTTAGATAGCAATCAAACCTTAACAAAGCCAGGGACCAGACTATAGAAGTAAAAGAATCCGGGCTTGGTTTTTCAATTCAAATCTATGAGCGAGGATTCATCTCTCTCAATTTGAAAACGAAGATTTGAAGTGGTTTATAATTTACAGAGTATTCAGTAATATCTCCCGCATTCTTGTGCAAGCCTATGCAGATGAAATAACATGAATATTTTCTGCAGTCAATTTATTTGCACCAGTCGACCAGTGGAAATGAGAAGTTCAAGATATAAGTATCATATAACCTTCCTTTTGGCCTATTCCCACTTGAGTGTACCTCACATCAGATAGGTCCAAAAATGCTTGACACCCCAAAATCATGAACAGAGACGGGTTTGGTAATACAATGTTACAAAAATGAACCTTAGGCAATTCAATATAAGAGAAGGGAGAAGTAGAGCAAAACAAAGAACAACGAAACAGGAATAAATGTTGAAAATAAAGTGAACGATATAAGATGGATTAGTTTTGAGATTTTCATCTTTAAAAGTTGACTTCTACTCGTTGACTTCTCTAATTGCAATTCAGACTCCTTAATAATATATACCCTTCTTTCAAAGTTTTTTACAGTGCTTTCTTCTTGTTTAGTACTGAACAGAAGCAGCTATACACACTTGGACAACCCTTTGGGTGATTTAATAGATTCTTTTTGCGTATTCTATTTCTAGTTGTTTCATTTTACAAGATACTTTAAGTTTGAAATCTTTAATTTCCATTAGATAGTCTTGTATGCCTAGTTTCATATTTGATCTTCTATTTCATGTTAAGAGTATTGGATTAATTTGGACCTAGATATCACCGACCTACTGTTGTACTAGCTCAAGTGCAGCACTTAGCCAAATGATCCTCAATGATAGACGCTAGGTTTAGCTTCCATGGGTGTGGCTCGACTCAAGCAAGCCTTTACAGTTTTACAAAGTATGAATAAAGAAGTTCTAAAGTGCTAGTGGCATTTACCTATGCTTAACCTCTTTTGCTGGAGTAATCTCTCCTTTGTAAGTAATAAATATGGATCAAGCAACCCAACAATAGTTCTAGTAATTCCCAAACTAATAAGTGTGCTACCAAGCATTATAAAGCCTAGCGCATCTTCTTTGATTTTGTCTGGAACCATGCCATATTTGTGTTGCAATCCATGCTTGTGAAACATGGCTCCCACTAGTGCTTCACCACGCCTTGGGCATGCTACATCATTGGACAATCCTCTTTTGTTAAAACTATCACCCGTACCAGCCATGCCTCCATGCAATGGTTCCCAATTTCCTTTCCCTTATTATTAAACTAAAACAACTAATTGGTTGACCTGAATGTCAAAACCTAGAAGGCACTTGCCTCCTCTCCGTTAGCCTCTTCATGGCTTTGTCGGGCATCATGCTACACTTATGTTTGTGAACCTTGCTTGTCCGCTATGGACCCACTTGTGCTTCTTCACCACGCCTCGTTCATGCTTCATCTTCGTAGCATCCTGTTGTGACAAAACTACGACGCCTACTAGCCACGCCTTATTTGCAATGATTCCCCAATTTCCTTACTTTCTTATTAAACTTAACCAAAGAACCACTTGGCTTTGTATGTCGAAACCTTAAAACAGCTCACCTCCTCTAAATTAGCCCCGTTCCTGGCCACCTTACGGCCCTTGTATCATGCGCGAAACTGTGGCAGTTTTTCATGGGTTGACATAAGACCTCAAATAAGCTTGGCACTTTTTCAAACCAATCTTGACCTACTCATCAATCATCATTGCGCCAAAACAAATCTAATTCAACCTACGGTTAAGTCACCTTTGATTCTTCTCAACTTGGAGCTAATTGATCAATACTAGCACATAAAGGTTAAAAAACAGAAAGGCATCATGATGCAGTAATTCTACCTTGCACAGATAATGCATCAAGGTCATTTTGTTGTTTCTAGCACGAGTGTCAGAAAGCTTAAGAAGACTGTCCAACTTGAACCCTACAGCAGATCCTGCAATTTAATTACAAAAACAAAGATGTTAGTCACAGTGCCTCCACCCAACAACTGATTGTTTTCTTATAGGGATTTAGACCTTATAAACTTGTACCTCGTGCTGTCCCCTGATTCAGTGCATTTCCCAATGTTAGAATGGTCTGCATTATCTGACGTAACTTGGCAGATTCTTTCACCTACTCGACCAGGAAATGTAGTTAAAATCTAGTTAAATCAGAATGTGCCAAATCAACTTCATAAGGTATTAAAAATACCTCTCTAGTAGCATCATTAATTGTACTCAGGTTACTTCTCAAGTCATTCACCTGCAGAATTCAATGTACTATCGTCAACAGAAGAATGAATGGTAGAATGCATAGACATTAGCTCACTAACAAGTATAAGAGCAAACACCTGATTAGAAAAAGTGATGGTAAATGAAAACACTCGTAACTTGGACTCAACTCGTGGGACCTTCATCAGCTCCAGGAAAAACTGAAACAGGATTACTAATCCAGTTAGTTACTCATAACTTAGAGAATAGAGAAATTTGTACTTCCCCACATATATGGTCAAATTGGAGAAGACCTGCTCACACTTTCCAAGCATTCCCTTGTCCCCATTGTAGTTCTGGAAAATAGAACATAACAAGTAAGATCAAATTTTGAAATCAAAAATTAACAATGAAATATTAAATGGCATGTATACACTGTCAATGAACATATACACCAGGAAGAAACTAACACAACTAACGTCACAAACGGAGGGGAAAATCAAGCAGAAAGCAAGTATGGATTTACGTACACAAAAGACTATGATATATGCCTATTTAAACACATCCAACGCACTCCAGGAAAGGGAGCCATCAGAAATAAGTATCTGTGTAATAAGATCTTGAAACAAACACATGAGCATGCAAGTACATACTGTATAAGCATGAAACCACCAAATAGGTCGTTAAATTATGGGCATCAATCTGCAAGCTACTTACAACAAATGGCACATCAACAAAATTATAAGCTACTGCCGTCTACTCACTCAATCAGTATTCTATCGTTAAATAAAATTGCAAAATCTGAAGGTTTTGACTATTGTTTCCAACTATTGACAAAAAACTTCAAGATGGAGTATTTTCTTTAAACGAGAAGAGTTGAATGAGGAATTGAAGCAGATTTCAGAAGATATCTCTAATATTACTTACAAAATCAAAATAAATGACTAGACATACATTATACAAATATAATTGCAATTTGAGTTTTTCCATGATAGGCAAGCACTGTGGGATGAAAAAAAGGATTATACCCTCAATGTCTCCATTTCTTCTTTTGTCGGGCAAAATTTTATCAGATTTTCAACCTGATCAATGTCCAGAGCTGACGAATCCAAAGCCAAAATAGCATTCTGTAAGACATACATACAACATTAATATGTAAGAAATCCAGGGTAATTTATCCTTCAGTAAAAAAGAATATTTGTATTTGCATAATATTGGTGTGATATGAGTTAAATTGAGTAGCTTGGTCGTGAGGATTTATATAGCAGATCCCAATTGTTTAAAACTGAGGCGTAATTGTTGTTGTGATATTAGTAAAAACAAAATCCATGGTAAATAATTCATTCATGCCTCCATCAAAACTCAAAAGAACAACTTCCAAAGAAACCATATGCATGAGCATCCTAAAGAAATGCACACCACACTTACTGAACACATGCATGAATTAGCATATAAATGCAGTGCATTATGAAGACATGATTTTGACCACAAAGCCAAAGGGTAAAATATTTTATACAATTTATAGAGTGATTCTTTCGAATTTCAGCACAAATATCCATCGAGTTTAACAGTTAATTTTGATCTCTTCAAATTCGGTGAAATTACATGATCTTTTCAACTTCATGAATTTATCAAAAATATAAAAGAATAAAAATTTCTTTTTGATTAATAGTTCTACAGCTAGCTATTTTTACAATAACTTCTATTTTCTTACACCGCTCATTTTCCTTGTATCAAAATAAAGGTCTTTATTTTCATCGTACTCCAGTCATTTCTTTTTTCCAAATAAGGATAGTGTCCGGTCCTACTTGTGCACGTATCTCGACTAATTTATAGGGTACCTGACAGCTCCTACCAGCATAAGTATGAGAAACTATATCCTCCAAAATGCAATCAGATGAGGAAAACAACCTAGTCCATGTTTTGGTCTCTACTAGAAAACTAATTGGCCACATGCTAAAGTGCTCATTAAACTCCACCAATACGATAGAAGCATATCTAACTCGAAACTGAATTACGAGGAGAATTGTGATAGGTTAACAGCTATCATAAAAAATAGTCAAAACTCCTCTGAGTATAGCCAACCACGACTAGTTTGGAAACATGTAGCTAGCCGATATATTCGTTCTTCATCCCTTTATTGAGAAAAAATATAGATAGTTAATCCATATATTCTACTTTTATTAAGCAGAAAGGAAGATATTTGAATTTAGAGTTCAATAAATACTACAATCTATTAGTAAAACCAATGAAGTTGATTCAATAATTTTGCATATCTATTTGATTCATTAGATACTTCTATAGTTTTAGCAAATGTACAAAGGGAAAAAAGCACTAAAATACTAAATTGTAAAATTTTGGAAAATAAAATCATACAAGTTTATGTTATTTCTCACTTAATTTCAATTGACAAACAAGTAGTGAGTCCGCTATTTATGTTACCTATTTAATTATAAGCAGCTCGATTTCTTAAGTCTGTGATTGTCCTAAAGCCCAAGCAAAGATCACATAATCTAATAGTTTCATCTGACAAACAATAAAAGACCCGCCCATTGACTAAGATACAACTAGTACAATAGTTAAAAGTATTGAAGCTGATTGTAGAATAAGAAGACACAAAAAAGAACTCACAAGCATATCAGGCAGGGGAATCTTGATTTTTGTAAGCATGATTTCGCAATTGTATGCCCTGCGCAAATCAATCTGACAAAAGCATATGTTAAGAAATAATCCCCGATCTTTTAACAGTTAGACAAAAAGGTAACACTTCCAGTCTTTCACTATAAATAACAGGAGTTCCGTAAAATAGACCTCCAATACCTCAGGAATAAAAAGAAGCCAACATCAATAGACAGTTCACCAACTATTCCACCGTGATCTCATAATATATATTGAAAGCTTTGAAAAGTAAAAGTTTCTTTCTATGGAAGTGTTATATCTCTTCCCAAGTTAGCATTACCAGATAAATTAAGAAGCAAGTGAACTGAACTCATTCATGTCAATGCCCATCCCCATGGGACGAAGTGCCCATGTTTTGAAGCACAGTTTCTGCAACCCTTTCATTCTAATTAATCCAAACATGTATCGCGGACTAATTTTTTATAGCAGCCTAATAAAATTGCTCTGTTGCATGAATTTACATCTCAAAATATTACAATAACCTTTAAGAATTTTTCAGAGGCAGCTGTTATTGTTTCTATATGACTGACCCCATCCACCAAACCCTCTGCCTAGAAGGCCTGAGAGTGGCTCTCCCCCTTATTCCCCTCGGTTAATCAAACCCCCAAACTCATGGTTGGAGACGAAAGACCTTATCCAAGGATATCCCTCCAGTCAAAGATAACTAAATTAACTTTCATCAAACAGAAACGGTGTTATCTAAGGAAAAAGTAGGACTTCTCCACCGAAAATTCATTTAATCATCCACATCCAGTTGAGCAATCAGAAGTTCTTATCTATATGGGCATGCTTGTTTCGAAACTTCACCTATGTTAAACCCATTTAACCTTACTGTTCACTTCTTTTCTTCCATCTTGTTGACCACAAGAATTCTAGTAAATGAAAGAGATGCATACTCATCCTACAACCCTTACTTTACTACATGCAGAACTTGCTTGATAATGCAAATCTAGAGAATGAGGCCATGAGGTGTCCCTAACCTTCCAATTTGGCCTCTAACTGAGGACTTGAGCTAAACTCCAATAGTAACTTCACTTACTATTTACGTCTTAAGGAAAGGAAAAAATATATACTAACATACATGAAGGTCATAGAATCCTGAACAGATTTGACTCGTCAAAACGTTTCAGCACACTTCTATGTCAAAACAGAAGCTATTAGCTGGCTGGATGGAAGTTATGCACTTTGGCAGTCCAAAGTGGAGGTAACAAAGCTGTTCAATGAACTTTTAAATTTTGTCCAATATTAGGTGTGTGGAAAGTGAAGGTCACGAGGAGGTCCAATATGCTCTCTATGGATCAGATTTACAACTGATATTGAGTTACAAAATTATTATTTGGCCAGAGCAGAGTCCTGCCAAGTACTCTGGTTAAGAATATCTTGGTCATTTGGAACTAGCAGCAATTTAGTCCATTTCTCATTTCAAAAAATTTATGCAGTCCAAGCCTCCAAGGTGTGTGTTTACTTGCAAACCCCACTAACTTTAGATCATTAAAGCAATCATCTCATAGGTACTACTCATGGAAGACTATTTACACTTTAAGCTGTCAGAAAACTGTCTTTTGACCTTTTAAATGTGCAAATTCAAGGTAGGATAAGGATATGTACACACCATCCTCCCCAGACCCCACCACTCATGGGATTACACTAGATATGTTGTTGTTGCAAATGTGCAATTCAACATTATCCCTATATGCTCATACAATTCCAAATGATTTGCCACAATGTCAAGCATTTTATTTGGGCACAGCAAGAAAGCATAATTGTATGGGAATTGGCGACAGATGATATTAACGGAAGTCTGAGAATCCTAGTGCCATGTATAAATGTAACTTCTACATTCAATTACGAGTTAGTGAAATGCAGCAAGCCTCACTAGGAACAACTGTGCCTGTTTGGCTAAGAGGGAAAGTAAGGAGTATCAATAGGAGAAGTATTAGCTAGCAAGATGAGGTTCGGTTTCCTTGTCCCAGACAGGGAAGAAAGAGGAAGGAGAAGAAAGTGACTGAGCTAGATTATAGAGTCTTCCGTTGAATAGAAAGAGTTGAAGGTTTGATTTGAGCATAAAAGATCAAAATGTCCATAACCGGATAACATTCCTGGTAAAGGAGAGAGTGTGACAAGCTAAGAAAGTCTCGTTGAAAGCAAGAACTCAGACTGTGAGAACTATTTTCACTAGTTTCAAAGGCTTGATTGACCCTTGGGATTGAATCTGGCTGGGGGGTGCCCTCGTGAAGACTAAGACCTTGTTACACCAAAAACAGTCACGTTGCAACTAGCCAAAGTGTTGCTAACACCTAAAGCACTCTAAAGTGAGATTGAGTGGCAGAAGAAGGGAATTAAGACAAATGAATGATTATCTTCAATAGAAGATAAAGTAGTGCGCATGATAAACAAAGGAAACAGGTGTTTTCATCTTATATGTCCATGTGTCTTGCTCAGAAAATTTAAGGAAAAACAAATAAAATTGTTTAACCGCAAATTAATTGTAGAGACTGGAATCAAGATACAGCATATATAACTTGCCAGTTGCACTTTTTCTGGTTTGTTGATTTTGGAACCACGACGGCCTCCACCTTTGCTAGTTCCATCAGTAGCTGAAGCAACCGAAAACAAATTTTCCAGCTCTGTAATATCAATTTCAGGTGCTCTGTCATATACATTAATAGAACTGATCGGACTAATTTTTTATAGCAGCCTAATAAAATTGCTCTGTTGCATGAATTTACATCTCAAAATATTAACAAAACTAGGTTAAACTCAAAGTGCTCAGAACTAGTTAAGCATTAGAAGTTGAGAACAATGAGAATGATGGTGTTATGATAACCCGTAAAGGGGTTTCACAAGACACTATACATAGCAAACAATTTAACTCTGAATATTTAATCGAAATGACACAGAGAAGTTCTCATTGTAATTTTTCATCCCATAAAATAAAATCTTCATACCTGGAAGTATTTTCCTTATTTTGCGTATCAGCCCATAAACTCCCTTGCATAGCCCGTGTAACTTTCGACCAATGTAAGGGCTTCAATGAAGCTTTTTTAGGAGGAATTGAAGTACCTCCTGCACCTCGCCCTTTCCCTAAAGCAGTTGAGCCTACAGAAGCTCTTACACGTCCAGTAGATGGAGGTGGTGGTGCTGGCACATTAAGGCCCTTTCCACCAGGCGGGGGAGGTGGAGTGGGTGTCAAACCCCGCCTGGGAGGTGGTGGAGCATTAGGAGCCTTTGGCGCTGGTGGAGGTGCTGGTGGAGTGGAACTTTGCCTAGGAACTCCCAAAGGAGGTGGAGGAGGTGCAGGTGGCCTTTTCAAATTGCTTGATGGTGGAGGTGGTGGCGGTGGCGGTGGAGGTGCCAACGGAGTTGGCCTATTTGATGTAGAGGATGGAGGTGGAGGCGGTGGTGGTGGCAGTGGAGGCGCCAACGGAGTTGGCCTATTTGATGTAGAGGATGGAGGTGGAGGCGGTGGCGGTGGAGGCGCCAAAGAAGTTGGCCTATTTGACAAAGAGGATGGAGGTGGAGGTGGAGGTGGAGGTGGAGGTGGTGCGGGAGGTGGAGGGCCTTTGGAAATCGCACAAGGGGTTTGCAGGGGAGGTGGGGGAGGTGGGGGATGCGGTGGTGGAGGAGATGAAGAGATAAATGGAGGAGGAGGAGGGGGAGGAGGTGGTGGAGGAGGAGCTGATAAATTACAGTTAGAGGAACCCCGAGGAGGAGGAGGTGGAGGTGGAGGTGGTGCACTTCTAGAAGTAGAAAGTGTAGGGACAGGAGGTGGGTGTGGAGGGGCAGACGTGCATAAAAGGCTTGTATTAGGGAGTGGTGGAGGTGGTGGAGGTGGTGGAGGAGCTGATAAAATACTATTAAAAGGAGGTGGTGGAGGTGGTGGCGGCGGCGGAGGTCCTCTATTAAAGATATCAGGGGAAGTTGAAGAAGTAGGTTGTCTTGGCAGTGAATGTTCTCTATTACTACCAACTGAAAGCGACAGTGGTGGTGGCGGCGGTGGTGGCGGCGGGGGAGGCGGGGGTGACCTATTAGAACTTGCAAGCGCTGGAAGCGGAGGAGTACGTGAGATAGAAGAAGGGCCACCAACTATAGGAGGAGGAGGTGGTGGTGGAGGAGGTGGAGCAGGTAACAAGATAGAGGGTGGCGAAGAGGGAGATGGTGTTGATGATTGAGGGACATCAATACTAGAGATCACAGGGACAGGTGATGGAGGTGGTGAAGGTAACGGAGAAGAAGAGGAAATCCTTGTATCGCAAACTCTAACTCCCTTTGAGTGTTCAGGAGCAATGGCAGCATTCAATTGACTGTTAATCTCAGAAAGAGACTGAACAGGACCAATATCAAGCTTCATTTGACCCTCAGAAATCTTGGGATCAGAAGTTCCATCAGAAGCCGAATCCTGTTCATCTAAAAAATTGACATCTGCCGTATTAGCATAAGTAAGACTACTAGCTTTCTCTGAGTCCAGAAAGTCCAAACTGTCAGCAATACTTGATGCATTATTTTCTTCTTCAGAATCAAATGGGGATGAATACCCACTCATCCTACTTTGCAAAATTGATAAATCTTTCATATCATTCAGCACCGCTAACTGTTTAAACAACCACAACGCAGCATCATCACCAGTCTCAACCCAATCAGCACCACTAAAAAGTTCTTGTACCCTTGAAAAAGCTTCAATAGGAAGTCCACCAGTCTCCTCACCATTTAGAGCTGCAGTGGGAGGTTTTAGAGGAGATATGCTCTCAACATCACCAAATAAAACCTGCAAAGCAGGAAGTATAAAATTAAGAGGAGAAATATGACGAGCAAAGGCAATCCAATTAACCAACCCTAATCAGACAGTTTGTAAGAAACTATGCACCTCAGCTCGAAAGCCTTTTGGATAGCGTGCCTTTGAATCCCATAGAATGTCCAGGTTATCGCAGTTTAATATCAAAATGTTGGACCGAATAAAAGCTGTGTTAAACATTATACGGAACATCATGACTTCTCTTTCAGGATCCAGGTCTAAGTGGACACACTCCAAAACTACATCCCCTTGCACCAAACACTGAATATCAATCTTGATGACATCACTGTCCTTCTGCAAAATGATAACAATCATGTTGCCACACAGAAGAATTGAAGAAGACAATGAACAAGATGCAGTGATAGCAATTTTTCACCTGGCGATAATGTCGAATGCTTCTACCTTTCTTCGGCATGGAGTACAACATATGAGTTGACAATCCATCCTTGCTGAGAAGGTTTCTTCCAAAAATGCGCACAATTGGCCTACACCCTTTTTGATTGTCGAATTTTGGGATGGCACGAAGAATGAGGCAGTCCAAAGAAAGAGCTTGTTCAGGAGGAGGCCACTCGGGAGATATATTTCTTCTTGATATATATTGCAGGTAACGAAGCTGAGAAGAGAATGGATTCAAAGGTGACAATAATTGTGACAAACCCTTAGGTGCCTCACGATAAACCATCTCGAGAGTTTTTCTCTCTCCACTTTGTAACTTTCTGAAAATCAAGAAACTGGCCAAAATGAAGGCTAGAAGGGGCCAACCACCTCTCTCACAGTGTAACAAAATTACGTTGTTATGATTTCGAAGAGAAAGCCAACTCTCACAGATACATAGAAAATGATGTATCAGAGACAATGGCAATACAGGACAGCCTTCATATTGCCTTGGGTAATCCATTACAGTTACATCATACTCACACAAAATCTCCGCGAACTGGCTCCTTTTCTCGCCTTCTCTGAAATTGAAAGCAAGAAAGGAGGAATCTGGAAATTCTTCATGCAGTTCATTTATGATTTCGTGCAAGTAAAGCTGGTAAATTCCCTCAGGCAGTACTTCAGTCGAAAAACAAGAATCAAAAACTGCAGATATTCAAAACAAGATAAAAACATGTTGAGAAAAACACAATGCACTTCTAATGTTCAATAAAAAACATATTATAAAGTCAAAGCTGGTTCCTTTACCATATACTCTATCATCAAGTTCCAGCAATCCATCTGGGGGCCTTCTATAGAAAAATCTACTTAACAGCGACATAATACTTAGCCAATATATCACCTAAATTGACCTGTCATCAAAGGAATTCGAACCCATTTCATTCATATAGTATTCCAAGATCAAAAGGGTCAAAGACTCAGCTGATACAAATTCAAGAAAATGACAAATTCAGAAGAAGAACTCAAAACTAGTCCCAAATTCAGCATACCCACAAAGCTAAAAAGGGATTGAACTATATTTCTGAAGAAAAAACTGGAACCAAACACCAAATAAACAGCAGCAAAACTGAAATTAACACACAAAACTCACATAAATGTGTATATATATTAGAAGAAAAGCCAGAAAAGGAAATCTTTGAACTGAAGCAATCCCGACAGAAGCCGTTGAGGAAGGATTCGAGATGTGAGGTGAAGAACCGACAGCGTTGCTTTCCGATTTTAGTATGAATTTTTTTCTG
>DF358631.1:71564-93082 GCA_000787875.1 Solanum virginianum
ATGAACAAGGTCACGAGGTCATCTAGTTAGCTATAGATTGGAGTTTTCCAATAAGCTAGGCTAGCCTTCTTGCTTTGCCCAAAATTCTAAAGTAAAACAAAAGAAATATTTCTATCTTTTTGCAGTATTTAGTCCCTTTCACCTTTTGGGGTTATTTGGAGGTGATTTATTTATGTATTAACAAATTTTTTTTATAATTTGTATTATATTTGGTAGTTTTTTAAAATTATTATGTATAATAATAGTGATAAAATTAAAGAATAAGATAATATTGGTATAGTAATAATAAAAAAATAAAGTTTAAGTTTTATCAGCATTTTCATGATGAATCGTAAAATCATTCACGAGTCATATAATTTGAGCATGTAAAAAATTTAGAGACTGTGCAAATGCAGTCTGATTTCCATGATCCAACAAGATGGGTCGTGAAAGAATTTACAAGCCATAAATAGTGATCTATGGTTGAGATTCAAAGACGATGTAAAAGTAACTCTCAATTTCACAAGAGGAGTCCGCGAGCTATAGAAGCATTCATGAACCGTAAAATTTGTCTGTAGAAAAAAATTGAGATTACAAGATTGCAATCCACAAAGTCTGTTACGAGCTCTAGAAGGAACCATGACCTGTAGATTGAGTCGTGGAAGCTACCGAACTCAATTTTCTTAATTCGACTTGAATAGAATTTTTATGTCTATAAATACGTTTTCTAGATCTTATTTATTTTCTTATGTTACATTTTTACTATTTTGCTGAGGAACAAAGGATTAATTCCATCATCCAAAGTAGTGGCGATATCGACGATGATGTCACCTAAACTCAAAGGTAAGAAGGGAAGCGAGACTGCGATGGTTCGAACATATGCAGATAAGGAGTACCGATGCTCCTGTTAGGAGGTGTGAGAGACTGATTTTGGGAGACACACGGAGGGGTAGAGGTAGACCGAAGAAGTATTGGGGGCAGATGATTAGACAGGATTTGGCGAAACTTGATCTCACCGAGGACATAGAAAGGAGTGGAGGTCACGAATTAGAGTAGTAGGCTAATTAGTTGGTAGGGTTAGGTGGATATCTGGTCGTGGGGCATGGTAGAATGTCTATCATTATCAGTTGTATGGGTGTTAAATTTATCGTATTTACATATTGTTATGTGCTTTCCGTTATTAGTTGCCCTTGCTTTTCTCTTTCCTTTCCTTTTTGTCATATCTAGTTTATTCTGCTTATGGGTTTTTGAGATGAGGATTTCGAAGAAACAACCTCTCTACTTCTGGGAGGTAATGGTAAGGTCTGTGTACATTCTACCCTCTCCACACCCCACTTATGAGATTCCACTGGGTATTATGTTGTTGTTGTTGTTGTTGTTGCTGAGGAACAAAGGATTAATTCATATATTTTACTTTTGTTCTTGGTTTTAGAGTTTAATTCATTGTTATATACGTTGACAGTTGATTTTTCTATTTCAATTAGAAAATATTATTTTCATTTATTCAATTTGTAAGTGTATGAGTTATTTATCATTGATCATCATTATTCGAACATGAGTAGTTAAATTCACAAATAGGATTGTGGGAATCATGGAGAATTAACAAAGTAGATCTAATACCTAGTAATTCTTGAATAATATGCATGCATGTAGTGTTTGTCTCTTTGCTTTGATTATTTTTAACAATGGCCAATGTTAGAAATTGTCTTATTCTTACTTACTGGACCAAGAAGGTAATTGATGGAAAAGGGATAAAACAACAGAGATTTGATCTACCAACCTCACCATCTAATTATCTTGATTGTTCTCGCTTAAAACCTCACGAATACCTAGGATCAAAAGTAAAGTCTAGTAAGGTAGACATCCGAAGATGAACAAGGTCACGAGGTCATCTAGTTAGGGGACCAATCACTTAGATGATACCTAGCTTGTTGCTATTGCATGCTACGAACTATAAAAGGTTCCTATTATAAAATTGTATTGAGTTATGTATTCATATAGATCACAATAATCTAGTTTCGTCTTCTATTGATTTAAGCACTTGCAACTGATAATTTACTACTTGCAATTAGTTAGTTTAGAGTTAGAATTTTCTACTTAAAATCCTTTTTAAAAAATATTTTGACTAAAGTACAAAATAAACATAATTAAGCTAAGTTTAAATTATATTCCCCGTGAATTCGACCCTAACCTTGGTTAGGTTTTATATTTGAAGAATGACTGCTTTATACTTCTCAAGGAAGGTGTAATCCGGGTGTATCACTTGTCACTCCTAATATGCTCACACATCTATATGAGCATTCTCAATTTTATTAGCTTCATCTTCTAGAGATGCAAGTTCTTAACATGCCAACACTCTTATCTCATACAATATATTTATACTAATAACCACTCTATATAACTTATCTTTAAGTGTTGACGGTACCTTCTCATCGCACAAGACACTTAATGTTAGCCTGTAACACTTAATGTGAGCCTCTATTTGAACCATCTCGCTCTAATATGATGTATAATATTCTCATTGATCTCATCGTTTACTTTGATTATAGATCCAAAATACTTTAAACTTTTTCTCTTGATGATAACTTGTGTATCAATATTCACTTCTTCATTCACTTTCTGCGTTGCAACACTGAATTTGTGTTTCGTGTACTTTGTTTCAATCCTACTTTGCTAGAAGTATTTAGTATATCTCTGAGTTTTCAATTTATCATTAACTCCACATCGAGTCTCAACAATAATACTATGTCGCCTCCAAAATAAAATACACTATGATATTCCTATCTCAAACAGGAAAGCGATTGGTCTTTTTTCCGCTGTCCTCACTCCAATCTTGACTCAATTATACACATTCTTAATCCCTCTAATGTATGCCATAATTATATCTCTAAGCTTTCAAACATCTTCAGAAAACATACCTCATAATTTTGTTATATTTCTTTTTTAGATCGATAAATCATATGTAAATATATATTTCCATAAAAATTATTTCAATACACAATCCAACAATATTTTGAAAAGATTACTCGAGCTTAATTTTTTCAATGTTTTTTTTAGTTGAATCTAAAATTCATAACACCGTATTGTGAGTTGTAATTTCATACAACATTGAATTGTTTAATTGATTCTAATACAAAATCAGGCATAAGAAAATATAATCTTCAATTATACAAAAACTTTATATTATCATATATATTATTTTTTTCATTATTAATCACCATAAATAGATAAAGATAAATCAAATTGGCCTTTATTAAGGGTTGATTGGTTGAAATTCTATCAGTTAAAGATCTGAAAAAAACCTTATATAAAAGTGTTCTCTGCACAGTCTGTTGATTCAGATTCCAAATTGTTTATGCCTAAAACAAACATGATCTAATATTTAATTAAAATCTCTTTACTTCAATCAAGATTCATTTTGTAGTAAAACAGTATACTTCTTTTGGTGGAATTTCGGATATAAAACTTATGGAGAACAGAGACACAAAAGTAGTCCCTTATATTTAGGATTTGGTCCAAGGTAGTCCATTAAATATAATTTTGAACACTTTGGCTTTATTTGAGAAATTTTTTTGGTTAGATTTGACGAAAATTGTGGAAAAAAAAAATTCAACAAGAATTTACACTTTTAGACGTATATTTTTTGTGATACGCAGAAGCCTTTTGAGAGAGACAACCGACCCTTTCACAAATGACAATACAGTTGTTCAGCTAATTTGAAAGCAACTGCAGATTTTCCTGAACCTAAGATAGCTGTGAGGATGCGAAACATGTCAATTTTTGTGCTACAATTATCAAAGTATCCCTTAGGCGACAAGCTAGCATGACAATGACCAACTGCTTTCTTAGGTGCTTTTACAGCATAGTAATATTTTATAAAGTTTGGTGTATCATTTGTCAACGAAAAGTGTAAAAAAATTCTTAAAATATGCAAAACTCATAATATTTGCGTTATATTAATAATTTGGTTCAATATGTCCATGTCATTATTTAATTGGACAAAAATATCCTTATCTCAATAATACTTAACAAAAGACTAATAAGAACACATTTATGCCTAAACACATACAATAGGACATAGTTGATCCAATTTAATTCATGATTGTAATTTACAATAACTTGTAAAAGTACATTTATGAATCAATTTGGTTAAATTTTAGTAGCAAATTATTTCATCAATTTAAAGCATAACATAGACATATTATAATCATTTAAGCAACTTAATATGTCATTTTGTACAATTTAATCAAAATTTTTAGGTAAAGATACAATAACCATAATATCACAAACAAGAATTTCAATAACCATTATGATTTTTTACTCCAGACGATGTACATTTTGAAATATTTATAAAAAATTGAGTCTCATCAACAAAATAAAACCTTGAATAGCAAATAAATTAAAATATGTCCTTTAACTTAGTTTCAACTGATATTTATGTTCTTCAATTTTAGGTGTGCACAGAATCGATACTTAAACTTATACAAAATTAAAATAAGCAAACATACATGACATAATATATGTAGAACGTCATATAGAACACAAAAATACCATGTAAGATGAAAATATCTACTTATTTAATTTTATACAAATTAAAATATTTACTTATACACATTCGTTGAAACCAAGTTAACTGACACGTTTACGTATTATTCCATTCTCTAAACGTTCTTACCGTCCATTTTCCTCTTTTCACTTCAATCCTAAAAACATTTCATACAAATTTGCAAAAAACCAAGGAAAAGGACTAATTAGCAAAAGAGACCACAAGATAAAGGTCACATGGGGGGAAGCTAAAGCCTAAAGGGACTTTTTTGAATAAAAATCACCAAAAACCCAAAGCAAACCAGAAAAGGTGACCCCCAAAAGGTTTCCCCACACACTGAAGACAACTTTCCAGTAATGGCGGCACATGAAGAAGAAGAACAACACCATGAACAACAACAAGAACATGTAAAACCCATTTCCCCATTCTCCTTAGAACCCAACACTAAACACTTGGAAAAGATTTTCTCCTCGTATTTGGGTCTCAGTTTTGCTATCTTTCTTGGGGCTTTACCAAGAAATGCTATTTCTTTGGTTGGAAGACTTCAGAACCGTAGCAAGGAGCTAACTTTTCAGCTCATTGACACAGAGGAGCAGTTAAAGCAGTTACTTTTCAGGAGAAAAGAGGATTCAAAGGCAAATGCAAGAGTTGTGGAAATCTTTGCAAGTCATAGACATGCCTGGCAGCAAGAAGAGAAGAGGCTGTTACAGCAGATCGATGAGTGTGATGAAGAAATTGCAGAGTTAAGAGGGAGAGCAGAACAGTTTGAGAAAGTGGAAAGTGAGTTAAGGGCTAATATTGAGGACCTGAAAAGGGAAATCAGTGAAAGAGATGAAATGTTGAACTTTATGAGTAGAAGGGGTTGTGGGATGGAAAATAGTACAAGTGGAGATGGTGGTGGGAGTGATGGTGTTGAGGATTGTTATGCTGAAATGGGTTTGAGGCTTGGGAAAGTTGGGATATCAGAAAGGATGGATTTGGGGGTAGGGATGGAAGAGTGCTACTTGGCTGATGGGATTCCTAATGCTGAACAAATGAGTGGTGTTTATGGACAGAGTAATGGGTTCAACTCAGAATACTGGAATTCTGCTTCTAAGTTTTGGGCTGAAAAAGCTAGTCCTTGGCAGGTATGATCCATTCATTTCTTTCTTTTTGTTCTTTATAGTTGTTGTTATTTGGGGTTTTAGTGAGTGTTTTCATAATGTGGTTAAAAAAAACACAAAGTCCTTGTTAGGATCTTCATATGTAGGAAGAACTTGGACTAAAGTTTGTCTCCTTTATGTTTGTCTTATATTTGGTCTTCCATGGTGGAATATAGGAAAATTGATTCTTAGTGTTTATCTGTTTGTTCATCCTGGGGCTATGGAGGTCCAAATAAACCAGAGCAATTGAGGATGAACAAGATTAAGTCAAATAAAAATTTGGCTGAAGTAATGTTGCCCAATGTTGCAGTAAGATAAGAGTTCTTGGTGAAGTCCACACCTTTATGACCATTCTTCACATACCTGAAAATTTCACAGGAATATCCTGTTCTAATCTTTTCTGATAAAAGCTGAAATGAAGGTTGTATCCAGGAGTAGTTCAGCGCCAAATTCAAATTGAATTGTATAATGATTACATTCTGAGATGCTTATTAATGAAATATGTAGTTTAGTGTGTACTCAGTTACCTCCTACTTGTCTTGTGCTTTGTCTGTATTGTTGACACTCTTGTCTGTGTTATCCAAAATTTTGAATGGTTTGATCTTCTTGGTGGCTACTGAAAGTTCAAACTACCCAGGAAATGGTTCTGTTTACTGAAAGATGATACTCACCTCAACTGTTCATTTTTACCCTATACTGGTTTTATGGACCACTGCTTGAAAACCAGGTCATCATTTTGTACTTTTCTTCTTTCACCTTTTTTGTCCTATTAGAGGTTTGCCATTCTTGCTTCAAGAATGGTCCCGTTTGGTTGGATACTATGCATGAAGTTTCCTGGTTATGAAGGAAGCTCAATAAAATGTATTCGCATTAACTCTAGAAATCCGTTTAAAATGTCTGTCTCATTGGCATAGAACACTGACCTTTCACCAAGTAATGACACCTAATTTTATATCCCCTTCGGTTGGGTAGGTTCAATATGATCTGGTTAAAATGGATCCTTATATCAGCAAAGGATGGTTGTTATCAGTCAACATCTAGCTGATCTGTTATATTTCCGTTCAAGATTCATCAACCTCAATGGAAAGATCAAACATGTCCTTTCCCTTTCTTGTTGAAAGCTGTATCTTGTCCTTGGTCTGTCTCTTTATTTTATTTTTCCAACTATAATGTTATATATATATATGATCGAATTAAGTTCCTCCATAAAACTTGAATTTCCGTAAAGCCTCCTCTAATCCACGCATTCCCATTCAACAGGATCACTGAAACATTTTGCCTATACTTGGTGGATGTGTCAAGTTTGGAGTAGGTAGAGATCACACAATCAATTTGTGGCTGTATTTTGTGTCTTTCCTGAGAACGAAATCGTTTGACATATTTGGGTTTTCTGACATTTTTCTCTTTATTATATGAAAAAATGATTTGGATTTTCTTAATTTTTCGTACAGACACCCTTTACATTAATTGGATCCAGAGGAAAATTGGAGCATTTTACTATGTTTGTCTATATCGACTTCATCTTAAATAGGAAGGATAAAGAAAACACATGACAACCTGAAAAATAAACCTAACTGTTAGTTGATCTATGCCTTTTGAGCTGGTAAGGATAAAGTCAGATTTATGAAGGTTAGAGCAAAAGCGAAATAAATGTCTAGTTCAAAATGCTTGACTTCTAGTTTCAAGCTTGGATAGTAGGAGAGATGAGGCTCTTTCGACTCTTATCAGCGTCTTCCTTCTATGTGAGATGTCTTACCTATCTTAGTAAATGCCAGCTTGGTTAGTTAAGATGCTATTGGGTCTTAAGAAAATGTATTTTCTTAATGCAGGATATGCAGTATGATTCTGCTGATTCACTTCACCATTTAAAGCATTTTGTCGCAAGGTAAACATTCTGTGATTAGAGAAATGCTTAGCCGTTTGCATTTTGACGTTGAAGCAACTAACTAGGATGATCTCTTTTGCTTTCGCAGAAGGGAGGCCCCTTGGAAGGTAGATGGTGAATCAACAGGAGTCTCCTCCAAACTAAAGTTACTTGAGCAGGAGTTACAGAATTTGGAAAAAATTGGGAAAACTGATTCATCTAAGGTACCATCATCAACACGGAAGCAAGTGAAGAGATACCAAGCTCTTGCAGGCAAGATCGATGATCTATGCAGAAGAATGGTAATTATTGCTTCCTGCTTAAATACATGGATTTGAAAGCTTGTTGCATGCACGCATAGGTTTCTCTAAGAATGGACAATATGTTGTTTTTTCTTTGAAGAATCAAGATCAAGAAATAAGTACAACACATCTTTTTTTTTTTTGTGTGTGTGTGAAATGGATTACCTCATGCATTTGTAAGGTTAGGTAATGACTACTTTATCTATTGGACTCATTCAGGGAGGGAATAAACTAGTGTTTCTTTCATGTGCTGACTCAAATATTTAGATGTTGGGTTATACTCGTTAGCTTGCACGACAGTAGTCCAGTAGCCCTTGCAATTAGTTTTTACCTAAACATAAACATGTGCTGATAATGATCATGCTCTTAGCAGCAGGCCAGTGATCCTTGTGAACCCAACCTGAGTCCTGAGTTCCGGACCCAAAGACAGACTGAGTTTTTGCTTGAAGCATTTCGACTTCAGCAGCGTGCATCTGAAACTGGACAAAAGCTGACAGTACTACAAGCTGACAGCGGAAAAAGTTATTACGGGGATGAATTTGAAGGTCAAGCGCAACTTGCCACTAAACGATCATTTGACTCCATCCGGAACAACTTAAAAGAAATCCAACGGAATTTAGAGATATGGCTTGCCAGAATTATTGGGGATCTTGAGGGAATCCTTTCTCGAGATGGTGCTTCTCGTGTAAGGGATTATTACATATCTAGATATCCTTTTGTTCAATAGTTATGTGTTAACATGCTCAGTAAAATCATGATTGAAAGTATAGTCTCTTTTGATGAATTTGTGCTCCATTCTATTGAATGATGTATAGCTCCTTTCTGTTAACAAGATATATCAAGATGATCAATGACTTCTTTCCAACTGAATGAACACTATGAGGTTGATAGGCCCAGTATGCACATAAATTGGCTTCACAGAAGCAAACTATTAATGAAGGAGAGTCTCGGAATAACTGGCAAAGTTGAGGTCACGGGTTCAAGCCTTGGAACCAGTCTTTGGTAGAAATGCAAGATAAGGCTCTCTTGTGGTCGGGCCCTTCCTCGAACCCTACGCATAGCGGGACTTTTAGTGCACCGCACTTGCCCTTACCCCCTAGAAGCAAACTATTAAGGTTTGCCATTCTTGCTTCAAGAATGGTCCCGTTTGGTTGGATACTATGCATGAAGTTTCCTGGTTATGAAGGAAGCTACTATTAATGCTAACTAGTACTAAAGTGTGAGAAGATTTTTGACAGAATTATTGTTGGATGTCACTATTCCTGATCTGGATGCTTGTCATTTACTAGTTTACTTGGTCCTGCTCTTTCTGCATTAAAAAGTTGTAAGGATGGTATGTCCTAAGCAACTGGATATATGTCTACTCAAATCTGGCTAATATTAAATATTTGTGAACCAGGCTCGGCTTGCATGATTTTGAAGTTGATATTTGTTTGGATATGGTTTAGATTTTTAAGTTGGTATGTTTTTTTATAAACATGAAAACTTCACAATTTGTGAAAATTATCAAAAAAATAAAAGTAAAATTCTACTCTTTTATAAACAAGGTATTGAAATATTCTAAGATGCTGAATGAACAAATAACTTATTTTTATATTCTTTTTATCGATAAATATTTGTGATCTCATATTATTATAAATTTCAAATACACATAAACTTACAAAGATTGGCTGGTTCAATAAATCACCAATAATAGTAACTTTTGATAAAGTTTTTCAACAACGGTACGAACAATTTGAGCATTTTTGTTATTTTTTTATTTTTGTAAGATTTAAAATTAATAGAGATAATTTAAAATTTATTTTTGATACATTTAAAATTGAGGAGGTTGAAAAATACACAAAACTTAATTTTATTTTTATGGACAGTTGAAAAGAAAAATTATTTTCAATGGATTCTTGGCTTCAAGAAAGTTTTTTTCCTTAATATAGGAATTCCTTTTAAGTTATTAACAACAATAATAACTATATATCCAATATAGTTTACAAATTTAACTCTATCTTTATGGAGCGGAGAAGCGGACAGATTATTTCTATAAGTATTTTTGATTTATTCAACCAAGAAATCATAAGTTAATCATCCCTAACTATGATTTTTACCATTTTATAAACATTTTTAGTTTGGTTAAACTTTTATAATTTTATCCTCAATATCCTTTGTAATCCGCTACCTCTTAATACACTTCCCAACAAATACCCTTCGTTTAAAAAAAAATGATCTAATTTATTTTGATATAAAATTTAAAAAATTAAAAAAGACTTTTCAATCTTGTGATCCTAAATTAAAGTTATGTTAATTATATTAAAATATCCTTTAATCTTGTAAACATGCTATATAGATAATTGAAATAAAATTCTGCTGAAAAAAGAAATAGATGATTCTTTTTTAAACAGATAAAAAAAAAGTAGATCATTGGAATAGTAAAGTTTTTGAAACCATCTCTCTATTCTATTTCTATCATTCACCAATTTTTTTTATACTTGAGACAAAAGTCTTTCGAAAACAATCTCTTTATCTCTACGAGGAAATAATAAGGTTCACGTATATTTTATCCTCCCCAGACCTCACAGTAGAATGTTGTTGTTACAATTTTTTTTTATGTACAGCTACTGTTATATCTATATATTTTTTTCTAAATAATAATCAACAATTTTTTTTACCAAACCAACTAGTTAATACCAGTTTCAAAAAACACGTAACTACTTATAAAACTAGATTCGACACCTAAAAATGCATTTTAACACTTAAGTGGGGCTCTTAATGGATTAAGCCTCATCTATAAATAAAGGTTAATAGAAAGCTTCAAGCAGTGCAATCATGTTTTAACCAAGTTGTCAATCATCACTTGATATAATAGAAGGTTCAAACATACTTATAGCAGTAAACTTTTTTCACAGCCAGGAAAAACATAACACTAACATCACACAAGCCATTGGGAAATATGATTAAATAGTCGGATAACAATTTAACAACATAGATGGGCAGAGCCTTATGCTGAAGCAGCAGCTTCTTCCAGCAACTGCTTCACCTTGGTGATGTAGTCGTTCATGGCTTCATCCGTGGATTTTCCTGCCATAGATGCACCCAGTGCAGTTAGTTGGCTTTTCTCAAAGGAAGCCAGTCTCAACAATGTTAGATAACATACCTTCAACGGCCTTCCATGCATCCCACTTTGCTCTGTCCCTCATGTTGAACATTCCTGGACGGCCTGCCCATAAAATAATAATGGACGTAAGAACAAATTGTAGCTAGTTTGAGACAGCAAGTACATTTGCACAACACCTTTCAAGCGTAATACTCACTTGTGTTCACATTGCCAACAGTGGATTGCTTGAATAGCCCGTAAAGAATAAGCTTGTTTTCATTGGAGGTACTCTCGGGCAATGTCTTAGCTTTCTCAGCGTGCTGTTCAAATTCCTCCTGAAACCCAAATAGTTCAGTAAAAAGGTGGGGTAGCAAAAGATGCAAAATTAAACTTCCAGGTATACTTTCCTAGTGATATATAAGGATGTGACGCCAACTTGATAGCAGAGATAAATAGAGTTGGTGGATCAAAAAAATGAAAGTGCAGCTAACGAAGGAAACCTCAATCAACAAACTGCCAACAGCTCTAACAAGGTAACTGAAGTTATGGAAATCTATAAGACAAATAGAGTGTCCCTTCACGCAATCAATGAAAAGTTTGTAAATCAGGACATAACTGGTTCATGGTTAGTCCAAAAAGTATCTGCAAGAATGTTAGACGAGAAAAACACAATAATACAATCCTCAACATTGTAAAAGACTCCAGTGGACAACATTTTGCTCCCACCATGTTAAGAGAAAAGAAGAATTTAGAGAGGCTTAAGTGTTATCATAAGGTTCTTCATCATAGCCTTGACTGATGAGATTATTTTTGAGGTCACTTTTTCCTTTTCCTCATTCTAGAAAAGCTAGTATTTACACATCATAGTGAAGCACCGAAAACATCCTCAGATAATAAGTTATGAACTCCTCAGTTTGTTTGTTTACTGCTTTGCTCCGTCTGTTGCCCTATGATTCAACCATTCTTCTCAGTAGTAACAGAATCTTTTTTAGTGGAAGGCAACTGGCCAACCAACAATTCTTCTACAGGATAGACAAAATTACATGCCATAGAAAAAAGTCAGGTTGAATACAAAGTGGGTATTTCTTTCATTTTCTTCCTTCTCCCGGTACAAATAACACGGAGGGGCGTTTATAGGAACTAGTTTCTAGACTAGGTAATCTGATAAGAGGGATAGGTAAGAGCAAAAAGCTGGTACTGGAGCATCTTCAATTTTTATTTGATTATTTACACATAGTTGGTCCATGTAGCATCTTATAAACTTGAGAAGCCACAATTTATTCATCACTAATACTGTAATAGCCCTAACTGCGGATAAGTTAATAGTTCATTCTGATTATAAGGTTTCGTATTTCACAAAATCCTTCTTCCTGTATTTAGCCATTAACTTAAGCTTCAAAAGGATACATCATATTTATAGCCAATAATATCAACAAGCTCAAAAACCAACTCCCATCAGACGAAATCTTCAAAACATGTTGAAATTGTAGACTACTTCTGGGCCAGAAACGACAACAACAACATACCCAGTGAAATCTCACAAGTGGGGTCTGGGGAGGTGGGGTCTGGGGAGGGTAGAATGTACGCAGACCTTACCACTACCTCATAGAGTAGAGAGGCTATTTCCTGGAAACCCTCATCTCACCCCAAAATCCATAAGCAGAAAGGACTAGATATGACCAGAAAGGAAAGGAAAGGAACACAGAGTGACTAGTAATGAATAGCACATGGCAATATGTAAGTATGATACAACTAACACATATAAGACAGATAATGAGAACACAGAAAAAGAAAACACGTCCTCCACCTAACCCATGCATCCACCTAACCCTGTCAATTAGCCATATAAAACAGATAATGAGAACACAGAGAAAGAAAACACTTTATAATTATGCCTTTTAATAAGGCCAAAAATGCCATGTATGAGTGATCAAAGTAAATCTCATTATTTTTATATCTAATCCGGTGCTTAAACCGCGATCATTAGCATAAATCTTACAATTAGGCCAGAAACGCACTGCACAAACTCCTAATAACAACTGATGAAAGCATGGCTCATCTGCTAATGAATCGAATTAGTACTATGTTCATCTACCTCAGTCCTTAAACCATAATAATTAGGATAAATCTTTAGGAAGGCCAAAAATGTACCGCATCCGGATTCCAAACCACAGTATGAACTGCTAGAGCCTAGACAAGAACTCTTAAACATCAATTACACCAACAGACCAGGTCAATCCAATCACCTAGTCTTCACTCTAGTTAATAAACAAATCATTCCATTTGGGTTTCTTAATCTACATTCAGGTAACACGGAATGCACTAAAAACACTCTAAGAAAGATCAAAATAGGTATATACAATACAGCACAACCGACAAAAAAAAACTAACAGATCCGTAAAATTAATTGAACAACACTAATACAACACAAAACCCAGAATTAAACACGAAAATTCATCGTAGAAAAATCATTTTCTTTCACCGCCAAAAGTGATCCATATATGCTGGAAGTAAAGGAAGAAGAAAAACAGAAATCTTAGGGAATTTAGAGAATTCACCTTCAAACCCATGTTGGAAATCTGATCTACTTAGCTTGATAAGAACGCGAGAAAACTGGAGAAGAAGAGGTGTGTGATTGTTATGGGATTGAAGAAGAGGAATGGGTGTATATATATTGGAGTATTGGCATAGAAATTAACGTAAATATTCTATTATGATCCTAATCTAAACAAGTTAGCGTGCATAATTAAAGTTGTGGTAGTGGGCCCAATATGGACTACGGAACTACATGCCATGTGAGGTCCATAACATGTATATATGTATAATTGTATGTCATATATATTAATCCTGTTTATACTTTTAAATAATTACATATTTTGTTATTAATTAAGAGTTTTTTAATCATATGTTAAGAAAAATACACACACATATATGTGTATATTTTTTTCCTACCAAATACACTAATATAGGGAGAGAAGCGAGAAAGATAGAGACAAAAACAATGAGATAAGTCATGTATCTGAGGTACAAGATACTTAAGAGAGTGGCAAGCAAGTTGGAGGTTAGGGTAATTAAATCACAGATATGTATGAATACAGTACATCAAATTTTGACTCTTTGTATCTCGTGATACATGTATCTAAACATAAGTAAAATCTGATAAAATTTGTAGTTTTATAAACTAAAATATATCTAACTAATAATTAGCTCCTAGTCTAAATTACTCAAAATAATAAGTGTTAATGCGAGAAAAAAAGTAGGGAAGAAAAAACAAAAGTGTTTTGGGAGAGATTTGATTGAGAGAATCAGATACGGAAGTGCTATTTGGCCAAAAAGATTTGGTCCAAATTTGGCCAAAAATAGTAAAAAGACTATAATGTTCTTTTTTAAAAAAAATAGAGTTAAAATTTTTCTAAAAACAAAGTTATTAATTTGAAAAAGCATTTATTATTTTAACAAAATAAATTTTTGGGTCCTACGAAGCATGTAATCATATCATCCCTTTTTTAATTTTTTATTATTTTTACGTTTTAATCAGTTTATTTTTTCTTCTTGACATATTTCATTCACTCTCTTTTTTAAAAAAAATTCATGAAAATAAATGGTTATATCTTAAGCACTTAAATTTGTCAACTTTACCGTATAAAATGAAATTGAAAAAAAAAATTATTTAATTTATGAATTTTTAAAGATTCATTATTGTAAAAAAATATTTTTAAATTTAAAATATTTTTTAAAAGTATAATTTTAATTTATTTAAATATAATAATTAATAACTTTATTTAATTAGAAGTCATATTAATAGGAAATATAAGCAATGATTCACAAATTATTAAATTTATATAAAATATGGGGCACAAGACTGCAATATTAATATATTGGGTTGCTATTAACTATCATAGACACTCAGAATCATATGATTTTAATAGTTTACATAATGTGTCTATATATATATTTTGTCTAAAATATTTAAAAAATTTTGTTGTCCGCTATTGGGATATTTTCAAATTATATGTTAGAAATATTTAAATATCCAAAATTTTGAGTTTAAAGCTCTTGAACATTTTTAATTTAATTTATTGAATGTTTCTTCACCCCTAAACTTTGGTTTAAAAATCAAACTCTTCCTTTTATCTTGTGTATTGTCTGTTTTTACATTTGTTATATCACATATATTTAACACATCTATATATTGTATATAGTTTATTTTTTAACTTAGTTATTTATAATTTTTTTTCTTTAAGTTCATTAACATTTATAAGTAAAATAATAATTTTATGAATTTTTGATAAAATTTAATATAATTTTTTTACTGTTATTTCAATATAATATGCATTGGTGTATTTATATGTATGTATATGTGTAATTATTTTTATCCACTATCTTACTCTATGCGTTTTATATTACTTGGCCCTTCTTGACATGATACCCCTTAAAAAAAATAAATGAGAAGTGTATTTCACTAAACTAGCATTATTAATAATGCTTCAAGATTTTAAATTTGACTATTATTGCTTTATGCAATTATTTAATAATAACGATAGAAATTAAAAAATATTACATATTCTTTTGATTCTATAAAGTGGGCAAGTAAATTAAAACAACTATTTTTAGAATGAGGATCAAGTAATATAAATGGCGGGGTATTCTCTAATGTCTATTTAAACAAATAAGTTTTGAAAAACATTAATTGATCATCACATAAATTATACTTTAAAATATTTTAATACCTAAATAAATACATTCTTTAAAAATTGTCCTTAATTAAATCAATTATTTTGTATTTTCTACATCAAAATACATTTTTATAGTTAAAATCTTCTATTTTTTTCATGTGTATAAATAAACAGTATAACTTACATAAATCTCATATTGAAGTAAAGAAATTTCAATTTATCCCAACCTTTTCATATTTACAAAAATCTCATAAAAAGACAATTATGCAGATACACTAGCCATTTTTACGAATACACTACGCCATACATGATTCATAAGTCATGATTCATTGTAATCAACATCTAATATGGTGAATCAATCATGTGTTAACTATTTTATTGCAATGAATCATATTGTATGATCTATTGTCTCAGTGAATCAACCCATTAATATGATTCATTAGTGTATCATCCTTGTATAATGCACCCAATGAATCATCAACCTCTAACAACTAGAAAAAGTGTCTCAATGAATCACTGTATTCAATCCATACATTTCTAGTGAATCAACAACATATATGACTCGGTTTTTATATATAAATGAATCACCATAAAAAGTTGTGAGCAACTCATAGTTTTGAATGAATCACCATACAAGATACATACTCTCGGTTTTATATATAAATGAATCACCATAAAAAGTTGTGAGCAACTCATAGTTTTGAATGAATCACCATACAAGATACATACTCTCGGTTTTATATATAAATGAATCACCATAAAAAGTTGTGAACAACTCATAGTTTTGAAATAAATCGCCATACAAGATACATACGACACACATAAATAGCTATATTTTCCTAAACCCGTATAGTCCCAATGAATCATCAACATATATGACTCAATTTTAGATCTCCATGAATCACCATAAAAAAATTGAGAAGGAAGCAAAGAAGTGGTGGGAAGAAAATCAGCGTTCTGTCTACAAGAAGGAAGACAAACTATTTTCATTCTCAGATCCTTCTTCTATTCTCCACAAATGTTGCTTCTTCTTCCTGCAATTCTCATTTTCTCTTTGTAATTTTTTGTATTAATTCAGTAATTTTTTGTTTCAATTTTGGGTAAATGAGGTGTAAAAAGCACCTTACCGACCTCAGTAACAGAGTCGGCGTATGTTCTTCATGCCTCCATCCATGACAACGGTTAAATTGAGGGAAGATTCAAGTGAATCAAGCGTAAAATAGGAAACAAAGATTTTAGAGATTTATAAAAAAAGGTAAGAAATATTTGACAATATTTTAATATAATCAGGTATTTCTATAAAATTTTCAAATAAATATTAGAGTTTTAATTATTATTAATAATTAGTTTTATCATTATGCTAATTACTTCATTAAAAATGTCATTAGCTTATATATTAATTAATATTTTTCACTTTTTAAAATATAAAAGATAATGTTTATATATGAAAATTTTAATACACAATTTTTTTTTTTAAAAAAAAGTGAAAATATCATAAAGGAAGAGTTAGGTTTATAAGCAAATTAAGGGGTGAATATACTTTTCATATAATAATTTTTTGAGTGTGTATAAGTGTTGGCCAATGTGCAAAATTGCCTACACTTGTAGAGATTATTAGGATGTAGGAATTAGTCCATTCTTTATGTATTGGAAAACCTCTCCATGCATTAAAACTTAACTAATAAATAAATTTATAAAGAAAATTTAAATTAAAAAAAATTGTAGAGTGAACACGCATTTGGACCATTTTGGCGAAAAAGATTTTTCCATAAAAGGAATTCAAGATGAGAGAGTCGTGGGACTAATTTATTTTTGGTATAATAAATGATATAGTTGGGCTACTTTGGCAAAGGCTCTATGTTGCGCAAACTCATCAAATATGTTAGCGGATGCATATTAGATTCTCTAAAAGTAATATTTTTGAAGAATTTGACACAAATACGACATTAAAAGTGAAAATTTCATGCAATTTAGTAAAGAATTACTCCCTTCAGTTCTTTTTGTCATCATAATTTTTCGCTTAAAAGTCAAATGATATGAACTAATATTTTTAGGATGTATTTTTTATTATATTGATATAAACTAATAGTGCCTTTTGTATAATTTTTTAATATTAAAATTTTTATTTTAAAATATTAAATTAATTGATATAATCTAATTTAACTTTGAAAATTAATTAAATTAACTTTCAAAAACCGCAAATTTGATAACTAAAAAGGAGCAAAGAAAACATGAATGGAATGATTAGTTCCTTTAATTAACTCTTGGGTTCATGCCTAGTCTTATGCTTATTCGTTAATCTCTTTCTCTCTCTCTCGAACTTCTCGTTTGTTGAAGGTAAGAGTCCAAAGATTAATAAATATATCAAATAAAAATTGGGCTATTTTGGGAGAGAAGTTACGACCAAATGATCAATTCATTTAATTTTTGTGGTACAAACTTGTAAAAGAAAAATCGATTACACGTATTCTCAAATATCTATTAAATAATAGACTTAAGCATATTATTTGTCATTAATAATGAAAGGCACTGTGGCGGTAAGTTAATAAACTTATTCCTGTCGGATGGTTATATTAAGCCAATACCGAATATAACGAATATAATGTGTTTTAATAGAAATTTTTATTTCTTAATAATAATTAAACAAAATGTGTTTTGACTCTATTGAGGTGTACCATGATAAATAATGTTAATTTGAAGCAAGAGACCAACTAAAATGCTCCCATGGCACATTTTTATAATAAAGCGTCCTAAATACTGAAATGTTAGCAAGCACAAGCAGTAACTTAGCAAGCGCAAATAAAAAATGGGAGACTTCCCCTATGCTAAATGTCAAGCATGCACAACAGGGGAGGTGGTTTAAGCTTAATCAAAAGATTTGCATAACTTCACAAACAAAACAAAATCCCTGAATAAGATGAAAAACATGAGTTCCTCAAAATGATTGTATGATAAAATTTTCACCACAAAGTCTACCAGAAAGTTCATAATGCTTAACATACTACAGAACAACTCTTAAATTGCTTATTTCTTCTCTTCCTTTTCTGCTTCAGCTGCCCTCTTCGACCTGACTCCCATATGGCGAGCATTTGCACGCTCAATACGCAGCTTGTCATAGGCCTTGAATGACTTCATCTCATTCGTGACCTTCACAAAGTCAACAGAAGGCTGCTCCCTAGTGATGGGCAGGTATGGACCCTGAACCTGGGTGGCAGTAGCAAGTTCCTCCGCAGTTGAATCACCAGCCTGGAAGGAAGAGTAGTTCAAGGTGAATTTAATGCTTAAGGTGTTTAGACAACATTACAGGAACCCAAGCTAGCACGATAAAGGAAAACAATTTTTGAATTTACCTTGACCTTCCTAGCACGCCTTGGGAAGATAACTAGCTTAGCCTTGTAAGTCTTAAGCCTCTGGACATTGGTCTGGAGACCTTCCAAGGATCTGTTCCTACGGCGATGATCAACAGCAATGCCTATGGTTGGTGCGAGTTTTTTGGGAATACCAGCGGCCTGAAAACCAAATATGTAATGAGAAGATCAAACATACACGCAATTCAAATTAATAGGCAGTTTAAAACAAAAGAACCAGGGAAGTACAGAACTTGACCCGGGTAGGATTAACAGAAAAGAACTTATTTGTTTACACAATGGATTGGTTTTGGTTGATTGGGCTTTTACTAGGAGCAAGTTATATAGCAAATGACATACAAGTAACAAGAATAGTACCTTCAGTTCTTCAAGAGAAAATCCCCTGCCTGCACGGACTTTCATGTTGTATTTAAGTGTTTGTCCATGAACAATAGGTCGAAGTGATCCAGCTGTTGGCCTAGGGAAGTTCTTCACGGCCTTCTTCTGCCTAGCTATAGACAACATAATAAAGGAGGTAGGAAAATGTTAGTATTGTTCAATAAAATTTGATTAAAAAATATTATCATCATGCCAGCAATTCAGTAAGCAGGTAGCTTACCAGCACGTCTCCTTGTTTTCCTAGCTGGTTGGTTGAACCATGTCCTTACGTAGTTCTGCCAATGCTTCTTGAAGTGCCCATTGGGTATAACATTGTTGTGCTTCATGACTTACCTGCAGTTGCAATGACATAACACATGTCAAGCAAGCATCCATCACAATCATGAGCAAAATAGAGAACAATTTTATTTCCGTAATTAGGTTCTCCAGACTCTGATTTTATTGTTTTTAAGAAAAATCAACTTCAATAAATTATTACAATAATCAGTAAAGCAAGCCAAAGATATGATAAAAAGCAATCACATACACAATAGCTATAGATGTACAAGTAAAAATATACAACATATGTTCTTTGTACGCACTAAATACAATTTTCTGGCATTGCACATCTCCTGTAAGTCTCGTTCAAAACATTTCTTTGACACTTATTTCGTGACATCAAGAGGGCTCAGTTGGGAAATAGTGTCTTTTACAAAATATCGAGTATACATACACAAACTAAATCCTGTAACTACTATGAATAGTTAAATACACAAAAAACCCATATAAAGGCCAGATTTTTACCAATTTCAGATCATATAAAGAGAGGTTTAACAAGGTTTTCTGAGACTAAACATAAACTGAAATCCAATCCAAACACACATAAAATTTCCTCGCCTAACTGAACACCACTACCCTACTCACACTGATTCGAACAAGTATTCCACATTGCAATCTTATCAAGGTATAGCAATATGCAAATGACGCACATCTTAGCTAGTAAAACTGAGGCAATACGCATAAACACACAAAAAAACTCCTAACTTATCAGTTAAGATGTAAGTTTATCGACCTAAACACACATTTTCAAATCAAACACATTCGCATATACAAATTCAACAACAAGACTACAGAATCAACAGCGTAGGAGCACTAGCATAAACAAGATGAAATGTGGAGAAAGGTTATTAGTTAGTGATAGACTGAAACATACCTGAGGGGTTTGGGGCTAGGGTTCTGGAGGCAATGGAAGAACAAAGCACAGCAGAACCTTTGAACTTCGCTTTTATAGGGATGAACGAAAAACCCTAGATTTTGAAAGGCCTAAGAATGGACTTCCGGATGGGCTTTTCGTTGGGCCGATTCACTCTGTTGGACTTGAAGATGCCTTACTAATTGGTCCAAATTTGTATCGCTAAGCAGAAAACATAAATAGGCCCAGACCACTCTATTGGACAAGGACTAGCCCATAAGAGCAATTAGGTGCACAAATAGCCCTATTTAAAAGGAAAGATTACGCGAAATAGCAAATATTTAATGGTAATTACGTATTTTAGTTATAGTTTTGATTAATTATTGAGTTAGGCTATGGTATAATTAAATTTTCTAGAATTTGTGAAATTTGATTCCTAATCATATACATTCAAATTTTGTATATACTTACCTCAACTATTTGTATACAATTTGTTAATACATTTGATTTAGGTAGTTTGCATACAATTTTTGATATTTGTATAAGTTATAAAAAATTCATAACTATATATATACATAAATTGTATATAATTATCTTGTTTGTATATTGGCTAGAGAAACAGACAAGCGAAAATACCTATAGTAAATGAAATTATAATTATGAAGCATAATTAGGTAAACTGTAGCTTATGAACATAATTAAGTTATTTTTCTTATTATATAACATAATAAGATTGTGTGTGTTGGAACATATATATACTTGTACTCATATTTGTATATGTAAAAGTTGTAGCTATCAATGTCAACAACCCTAACATCACTTGTTCGTTGTTATTAAAGTTTGTCGGCATTTTAATTCGTCATCGGAAAATTGACTTTGCTTCGATGGACATAATTTTGGCACATATAATTTGAAAATACATACTCTCTTCATTTCATATTATTTGTCCTTTATGTCAAATATAGGTATTTCATTTTACTTGTCCAATTTAAAAAATCAAGAAGCTA
>DF358631.1:93089-107093 GCA_000787875.1 Solanum virginianum
CATATATATATATATATATATATATATATATATAGTGAGATAATTTGTTCTCAATCAGACAACCGCATAACGCTGCATAACTACATAAAGTAGTAACAATCAAATTTAGAATTCTAAAAATATTATTAAGAAGGTTAGTTTAGTATAATACACTCCTAATAAAAGCTTTCTTAAAGATTGTGTCAGATCAACATGAGTCAAGTAATATGAAACAAATGAGTATATTAGAGCCAAAAGTAAGAGGTGTCTTACTTATGCCTTTTGATTTTTAACTTAAAAGTTACTTTAAAATAGTAAATCCAACCACCACATTAGAATCTTATTGTTTAGGAAAGAAAATAAAATATTTTTAAGAAAATAAATTAGCAAAAAAAATAAAAGAGAGGGAGAATACTTAACAAACTGATGATATGATTGGTTTTGACTTCAGTGGAAAAGCCTATTTAATTTTGGTTTTATCGACGTGGGATTCTTTTTCAAATTATAAAGATTTCTTAAAATTTTATGAATTTCAAAATACATTTCTAAGCTTCCAAATATAGTATCGAACTTTTGAATACATCAGCAGACATCGAAATTTATAAAAGATGAATGTATCAAAGAGGACAGGACATCCAAATGCATACGGGAGAATTGCATCGCGAAAGGGGATCTATGTATCACGAGAGGGGAGGTTAAAGTTGTCCCCATATTTTATATAGACACCCCAATAGACTCTTTTTTCTATTGGTCACTCTAATCTTAACAAATAAATACTTATTGAACATTTTTTTGATAATAAGTCAAAAATGAAATAGATGATATAGCAAACTAAAAAATTAAATGGAGACATATGGCATTTAACCTAAAATAATCACAAAAATGAATTTTGAACATAAGAAGTATTCTAAATCTAAAAATAAAAGAATTTCAAAAGATAAAATAAAATTATGCACCCTCACCCTACCCCAATAACACCCTACGTCCTTACCCTTTTTTCTTCTCTTTTCCTAAAACCCATTTTTGTCCACTTATCTATACAAGTAATTTTTTACTTGAGGTGATTCGGACAGATACTCTCGTCTCCTCTTAGATTCATCTCTAATTATGATCTACGTGCAATACCAACAAGACCGAGGAAAGCAACCCGATCGAGTATTAGAGGATCCGGCATTTAGATTTTAATGATTTGCATTTTTGTTTTCTACCAAAACATTTTCAAATAGTTAATTGTTTTTATTATAATTATTGAGGATAAGCAAGTGGCTGAAATTGTATCAAATATTTCATGATACGTAGAGGACCCATAATTGAAAATATTCGAACACATGTTTTCTTGACAATACTATAGGTTTTAGATCAGTGATGTGACAAGTTATTGTGACTAAGTTGATGTTTTGCTCTTGTATAAAGTAATTTAATGTGAACAGAATCAAAGGAGTTAGAAAGTCTTATTCAAATTGAATTTATATATAGTAAGATGTTTATATATAGGATTGTTAAATTGGGGTTTGACAATATCAATTTTTGATCACGTTTTTGAAAAGTAATCCCTATCATCATAAAATTTCAAATATATATTATTCATCCATACACTTTACAAGGGTTTTATATGTTATGTTTAAAATCTCATGACAATAATTATTAAGTGTACAAACAAAATTTTTTATTAGTCGTAGAGAAAAAAAAAAAAGATGCATATACATGTGTAATTGATACTCTTGATGACACAAGACATTTTCGAAAAAATTGTATAAATATAATCCAAAACAAATAATATGACACCATATAAAGAGTGACTTTTTACTAATTTAGCTCAACATTTAAATCAATAGTCTACATTTGAAGTATCTTTACATGACATGAAAAGGACAAAAGTAGAAAAGAAATGTTAGTCAATAGTGGATCGGTAATTATACTTGATCGTATCAACTTGTCATATTTTAATTATTTTATACGCTAATAATATAAATAAATTCACCATAATTAAGCGATGAATGTTTAATATAGATACATATATTATTTTAATATAAATATCAAGTACAAATAAATTATTTGTATCAAAAGATTTGAGATATGTTCTTCTTCTTCATCTTTTTTTGTTAACAAGGGGAATCATCTGCAATCACTGTTCTTCGAGTGTAATAGCTCAGATGAAATCGATCAAGAAACACATATAGATCAAATGACATCAAATTCAAGATCACCTATTTGAAAGATTTCCTACTCAACCAATTCGCACATCCATCAATGTCTAACAAAAAGGGAGAAAGAAAATACAAATATATAAAGGCAAAATATATAATGTATAGTAGTTCAAAAGAAGGGGCCTTTAAATTAAACACTCATTACTTGAATTGCTATATAGATCTCGAAATCTTCATTCTTCTTATTCTTCTTCTTATGTTGCCTTCTAACTTTTGGACAAAATTATACTCATAGCTTTTTCACCCAAAGGAGTTTGGCTTTATAGACTTTATGGAATGCGTGGGATATTAAAAAGCCATTAAAATAAGATCAAGCGTGCAATGCATGAAATAATAACTAACTCTAAAGTGAACGTTTTTGTCCTACTCCAGTTTAATCAGATTACAATGAATTTTACGTGACACAAATTCAAATATTTGTGATTTGAATATAAACATCAAATATCATATCAAAAGATAAAAAAAGTGTTGCTAACTATATATATGTTAAAACATAGGACATCATGTCAATATATATATACCCCATCAATTTAAATTTTACATTGGATAGCGTCATTAAGGAGTGAATCCTGTATCAAAAATATTGCTAACTCACACACTCAAACTATTCTTTTTATTAAGCATGGAGAGATTTCATTTATTCCGCCTTTAATGACATGTATTATTTTTAAGAATATAATTGAAGATGACAATTGAGATTATTTTTTCACAAAAACTATATAGCGTAAATTTACTAATTAATTCTTGATGCATGTATTTACTTATTTATATTTTGCTTAGCTTCCTTTAGTTACACTTTAGCTTTACCGCTTGGTGATGATATTTTTATACAGGAAAAAGGGTCAAAAATATCCTTGTACTATCAGAAAGGATAAAAAATTCCTTCCGTTTATACTTTGGGTCATTTATGCCCTTAGACTATCAGAAAGGGTAAAAAATGTCCTGGTATTATCATAAATGAGTCAAAAATACCCTGAGTCCGTTAGTGCTGTTTAAATCAGGGCATTTTTGACCCATTTTTGATAATACAAAGGTATTTTGACCCTTTTTGATAGTACAAAGGCATAAATGACCCAAAGTATAAACAAAGAGCATTTTTTACCCTTTTCGCATACTATATTTTTTTTTTAAACATATTGAGTTCCTAATAAAAAAATATTATTTTAAAAAAAAAATTTTCTTATTTTTTTAAATCACATTAACTAATAAAAATGTACGAAAATAATTTTTTTCTTAATCTCATTTTATAAATTAAAATAGAACATCGTATCCCTGAAATAAATAATATATATTTATCCTACTTCAATTCGAAAAAAAAAATTAAAATTTGTTTTGCTTTATTCTAATTACTATTTTTATTATTATCTAAATAAAAATTAATGTTGAGTTTACTACAATCTTATATTTATTATATATATTATTTATTACAGGGATACGATGTTCTATTTTTATTGATAAAATGAGATTAAGCAAAAAATTATTTTCTTATATTTTTATTAGTTAATGTGATTTTTTAAAAAATAAGAATTTTTTTTAAATAATATTTTTTATTAAGAACACAATATCTTTAAGAAGAATATATAATATGTGAAAAGAGTTAAAAATGCCCTTGTAATATTAAAAATTGGTCAAAAATGCCCTAGTTTAAACGACACTAACGGACTCAGAGCATCTTTGACCAATTTCTAATAGTATAACGACATTTTTTACCCTTTCTGATAGTACAAGGACATAAATGGCCGAAAGTATAAACGGAAAATATTTTTTATCATTTGTGATAGCATAAGGGCAATTTTGACCCTTTTCCCATTTATATAAGTTCTTTAGTCATGAATTGTCTCAATCTTCTTTTTTTTTTTTTACAAAAAAAAAAACACCCAAACTGCAAACAATTGAAAAGTGTACAAGGAAATAGAGCCAAAGTGGTGAAATTTGAGAGATCTTCGATGAGGTAAGGAAATGTGTTTATTTAGATGTATATATAAAAGTTGGATTATGAATTTATGTTTCTTTAGTGGGAAAAAAAGGATAGGATCAATGGAGGTTTGGGTGAGATTTGTTTAGCAGGAAAGTGTTCGTCTTATAATAATATATGTATATACATCATCATGAATCATGATAATTTTAATAAAGTAACATAGAATAATTTGTAAATGTCACGGGAGATCCAAAAGGTTAAAAAGAAATCTAACTTTGGTTGGTGAAGTGCTAATTTGCTTGAATCTTTTTGAAGAGGAAAGAGGGGAACAAATCAAAAGTAAAAAGAATGGAAGAAAATTATTTTATTGTATGTTTGATCAAAATTTTAATATCTGCTGAGGGTGACAAATGAAAAGGTTAATATAAATTTGATTGAGCTAAAACGAGTTAAGTGAATAAATAGGTAGGTCAAATTACTTGAACTGAATAGGAGAGCAACGTGAAACTTAAAGTCGCGTTATAATTTAAGTCACTTTTTGTTTTCTTATAATTTATTTAAATATTCAATTTTTTTTTTGTATTATAGTTATATATAACGACATATTAAATAAAAATATGTCTATTGAATTTTAAATTGTATATTATTCTAATTTTAAAATGAATTGAACCAAACAAGTCTAATATGAGTAAATAAAATAAATAGTCATTAACCCGCTTAAATCTAAGTAAATTGGGTGAATCATGATTTTATGAATTGATCTTAATCGTTTACATTACCACAAATTCTTCTGCTTCTTTTTTAAAAGTTCTTTCACATAAACGCTTATTGAAAAGTACCATTAAAAAGTAGTAATTTATGTTAGACTAATTGATTAAAAATTATTTTTGCCAATGATGAAATTGTATTTATATTTGACTAATGCTTCAAAAGTACAGGAGGAACTTTTTAAAATAAATATTTGTTGTTGCTCAAAACACTTATTTTTAAAAAAAAACTTGGCCACTACTTCGATAAAACTATTACTCTTTTTTCTTTTAAATTTTTTTATACCTTTAGGTCCTCTTTTACAAATTTAGTTTCAAGAAATTAAAATAATTAAATTTGGAGACTATTTAAACAAGTGCTTATTTGATGCTTTACAAATTTTTTTTTACATCAATTGTATTTACATCCAAATAAAATTTAACTTTTTAAATATTTTTCAATTCAATTTTAAAAACAAATTGAGTTAAAAATTTATGATAATCCAAAAAGAGAACAACAATATACCCAATAAAATTTCAAATGCTTAATTTATATATACATTTCATTCCAAAAAGTGCTATCATGTATTTTAAATCTAACTTTATGAACCAAACATGATTTGAGTAGTTAATTGCAGTTTAGTGATTTGATGCTTGTCATTCTATTCTTTACTTTTAATTGATCTATCTAATTATATACTCTATTCAAATTATCATTGCATGAAATATAATTATAATTATATATACTTTCCAATCATCCCCACACTACACCCACAAATGGGGGCACAAATAGACAAGCATTCAGCTTGCTTGCATGATGGGATTGGCTCAATTTCAGTTCACATATTACATTATTATATTCTAATATAACTTATAAAATATATAAAAGAAATATCACATAAATAATTGGATTTTGAGTACCCTACATTATTAATTATTATTATCTTATAATATTCAGGGGGACGAATGTAACACCCTAAAAATTTCTAAACTAAGATACAAATCATTCTTCTTATGTGTAGTGATTCTAATTTTATATATAGGTGTTAAGGTTAATTCATTAGTGTGAGAATAAATTTGAGATGAATTAAGGAGTAAAAATTATGTCCATTTTATTGAAGGATGTCTAGACTGCGCAATTGAGTGAGTTGAAGGTCAATTTGGTGAATCGTCGAATGGGTTGGGCACATCGTCCCTTAATTAATTATTTTAATTCAAATTGTTTCAACTATGATTTTACAATATTATTCCTAATAAATTATTTTTTTAGATGTTTTAATTGTGACTTTACTATATCACCTGAATCAATTATTTTAAGTCATCTAAATGTTAGAATTAAGGTAAAACAGATATAAAATGATAAATTAAGTCTTGCCTTTTAAACTATACAAATAAAATTAAATAATTATTTTAAATATCTTGCAACGACTATATTAGTGTAAAAAATGAAGTATTTTAAAAAATATATAATAAAAATATTTTTTATATTTAATGAGCTGATTTAATACAACATAAATCTAAAATTTTCAGCTAAATACAAATTTAAAAGTGATCATAAACTATTTCATTGAGGATAAACTAAAAGTATTTCTAAATATCAAATAATTATATTATTTGAATGAAATAAAAAATATATATCATATTAAACTGAGATTAAAAAAATATAAATTTTGGACATTTAAATGTTTGCAAATATTAAAATCAATATTTTTTTAGAATACATTATGTCAAAAAAATATGTCACGTAAATTCAAATAAAAAATATTTTTTCTGTTTAAAAAGAATTACCTAATTTGACTTGATACAAAATTTAAAAGAATAACAAAAATCTTATGGTCATAAATTAAAGTTATATCAAAATATAATAAAATATTCTTTAATCTTGTGATTTTAAAAATATCACGTAGAAATTTAAAATTAAAATTTTTATAAAAAAAAAATAGATCTTTAAACAGGGAGAGTATATAAATATTTGGCTGTGGTAAACAAGGACACATGCCACTAGTACAAATATAAATATATAACAATGTTCCTTTGACCTTGTACACTTGTTTTCTTGCTTCTCTCTAAACTCTATTCATCAACAACTCTCTTTTCTTCATGAACTAAACCAGAGAGAAACTCTTCAAAATCCATTTTATTGATTTAAATCTCTGTTTAACCTACAAATGGTGCCAACAACAACATCAGAAACTCTTCAAAATTCTGCAACTTCAGCAGCAGACAAGAAAACTACTCAGCAGATTAATGGTGATAATAACAATCAGGTATTTAATTTAGAATTACATTTTTTTTCTTAATTAATCCTTGTGTTCTATCGATCGGTTTATTCATTAGACGTTTATGAGTATGGCGGCTTAATTAAAGGTGTAAAACAGTGATTTTTTCTGATAAACTCTAGCTAGCTAGCTAGTTGTGTTAATTAATTAATTATGTACCTTAATTAAATAAATAATATAATCAAGTATTAATGAGGATGACGTTTTTTGAGGAAAAAACTATGAATTTCCCTAATAACTATGGACACTACTTAGGTAAAATAATCGAGTGGAATAAATAAATAATTTTATTTACTTATTAACTGAGAAAATAATAAGTAGTATTACGTATTTTCCTTCTTTTTCTTTTTGTATGAAATGGACATGCTAAAGCAATAAAACAGTGAAATATGTCGGCCGATAATTCTCATAATCTTCATTATTTTTATCTGAAGTTTTTTTTAAAGTATTTTGAAAAAAATACTTTGCATTTCTCTAATTGAGTTTTAAAATATTTTGACAATATTAAATTAATAAATTTGTACTTAAATACATCTTCTACTGCCTATCCAAAAACACTTAATTTTGTCTAGTTTGATCGAATGTCTTAATTATCTAAAATAAATATTTTTGACTTTTCAAGAGTTTTCGTTTTGGATATTTCCTAGCACTATCAATACAAGTTGTCTCATGGTCAATTTAAGGACAATTAACTTGTTTGGAGGGCATTTTCCTTAAATTGTTAATTAAGACTTAAGAGCTGTCACATGCATGTAATTATATAAAACAATAAGATAAATGCAAATATTTTCTTACATTAATTCGTTTAAGGGGAATTTCTTTACTTTCTCCATCTTAGTTTATATATATTTAGCATTTTCTGCTTTTGGAATGATACTTCTGAGATGAGGGTCTTTCAGAAATAATCACTCTATCTCTGTGAGATAGTGATAATGTTTGCGTATATTTTACCCTCCTTTAAACACCACTAGAGAGATTTCACTAGGTATGTAATGGTGGTGTTGTTATTATATATATATGTATGTCAAAATGTATGATAAAATTTTTTAAAAAATATAAATTTTAAAATTAAATTATGTCGTAGAAATTAAAATGGAGAAAATATAACATTTCTACAAATTTGGTGAGGGGTTTGGGGGTGGGGGTGGGGGATGGGGGATGGGGGGTGGCAATTAAGGTGGGGTTTATATGTTGGGTAATAATATAGAAAAAAACACTGCACGCCTACAATGAGTGCAATTTTTTCAGAAAATTCTAAAGACTATTTTATCGTTTTAAGTGAAAAAGCAAATGGAGACATAAAATATAATTGCGGCATGGTGGACTTGGCTTTGCTTTGTTAATAATCATCCTCAAATTCAATTTTTCTACAACAAAAATACTCCCAATTTGTTTATAATTTTTAAAGGGGCGAGTAAAAATAATGGATAATAATTAATATGAGGTGGAGAAAATATTTATCGTCTTTTCATAAAGTTATTATTATTTTGATATCAGTTACTTAGAAACATGAAAAATATAATTATATTATATGATCTATTAAACCTTTTAAAATTCTTTGATATTTATTTATATTTGTGACATTAGTCTGAAACTTCCAAAATTTCAAATTCAACTTCCTCGTTAATTTTGAAAAATACAAATACACCCTCTATTCTTTTTAAATTTATATTTCTTTCCCAAAATTGGGGTAGAATTTCAATATTGGATATATTTTGAAAAACAGAATTAAGTTGCTGGGCCAGATCTCCTTAGTTGGGGGCAATTGATCCAAGCCTATGGGCCTATAATGGCCCAATTATTCATGTCCACTCTTTTGTGGCCAGCAAGTGCACATGCCATGTTTTCTCTGAGATCTCAAAAACAAATTTATTCATATTATTACTGTATTCGTCTCAATTTAAGTAGATATTTGATATAATACAAAATTCAGAATGAAATAAGATTAGAATTTAATCGTAAATTTATAAATATTTATACGATAATAAATTATCTCATGTTTTGAAAATACTTTGGTATGAAGTAAGAACCTTCATAGTATATATACTCTCTAATGATATAAAAGAAAGAAGCAATGCTTTGATGAGAATGTTACTTAGTTATTCCTTAATACCATTTAGAGTATATAAACTCTGTTGGCATCAAAGAGAAATATGTAGTGCTTTAATGAAAATATTGTTCAATTACCACTTGATACGATTAGAGTATCAAGGATGAAAAATCAACAGTTTAGTAAAAACACAACTTATTTGCACCTTGATACTCAGAGTATTCACCTTGATGACATTAAGGAGGAACAGATAGTGTTTCAGTGAAACGACTGCTCAAATTCTGCTTGATATCATCAGAGTATATATATGCCATTAAAATTTATAGTTCAATAAATAAGATTGAAATTTTAATAAATTTAAAGTTCAAATATTACTATGATATTAATACACTGACGAAATATCACAAAATAGTGATGTTGATATCACGTAAAAAAAAAAAGGAGCTAAACTGATACATAGTTTTGAATCCAGTTTGTTTAATTTTCTAAAGATGAATACAAAATGTTCGGCCCTAAGCAGTAAGCCAAAAAATAAATTTAAGACGACAAATTCCTAAAAATGACCCATCTACATTTATTTATCTAAAAAAAGAAAAAGAAAAAATATGTACCGTATTACTTTATTTCTCCGTTTTATTTTATTTGTTCAATTTAATATTACCTGTCTTTTAAAAAATAACTACTAACATAAGTATTTTACTTGTAATTTTTATATTTGTAATTGACATTAATTTTAATTTTTGAAAAACAATTAGATAAAATATGAAAACAATATTACATAAAATATGAAAAAATTATTTTCTCTTCATATATTAAAAATAATACTTTCTTGTCTCATTTTATATTGTATGCTTTTTTTAAAAAAATTATTATAATTAGTTAAAATTTAATTTTAATTTTTTTTACTTCTAATAAAATAATTTGTAAATAAATAAATATTTAAAAATTATTTAGACCATACATTCTAAAATTTTTTTAAAAAAAAAGTCATATCAAATTAAATCATGTTATAGTATATAGTACGAGGAAATGAAAAGTGGTCAATATTTTTTCGATTAATAGATTATGATAGATTACAATGATTTGAGTATGGAAATCGTGCCATTTTATGAAATGTCAATCTGCTTTTGTGCCACGCATCACAAACTTCCCTTTGGTCCCCACGCTCCACCCCTATATCAGCCCCTTAACCCCTGGAAATTCTCAGGAGCAACAATTCCTTTGATCTATCAGAATCCTTTGGGTATCTCCTTTCTACTTGAAAAATCTTTCGCTTTTCCATAAGCTTTTGAGGGCTATAAATGGTGGAACTTCCCAAATTGATTTATCTTTCTTTATGGTCATTATTTTCTTTACCCCATTTCTATCTTTTTCTTAATTAGTTATGCTACTTGCTATAAATTTTTTTAATTATCTTCTATGTTGAGTGAGATCTGATGCATGACGATTTACTAGATGAGTAGTGACAATTTTCTGGGAATTGTTCAAGATTGAGTTTTTGATGAAAAAAACGATGACCCTTTATGTAATTTTGTCATGATTGATTGTTTTGTTGTTGTTTCTGTAATTTAACTGCTTTCTTGGACAACCCCATGTTATCAATTGTTAAAAAAATTGCTTCTTTTTGATGAAAATGTTTACTGGAAAATGCAGAAATTGAGGGTTTCAGCTCAAAGAGAAGCGGCAATTCCTATGGGAGATTACAATGGTGCTGAGTATATAGGGATTAACGAGGTTCCGTCTCCTGGATCAAATAAATCCAGGAAAGTTTCACTCTTGCCATTAATTTTCCTCATTTTCTATGAGGTTTCTGGTGGACCTTTTGGTGTTGAGGACACTGTGCAGGCAGCTGGTCCTCTTTTTGCTATTCTTGGATTCTTGATTTTCCCGTTAATATGGAGTGCCCCTGAGGCACTGATTACTGCTGAAATGGGCACTATGTTCCCTGAGAATGGTGGTTATGTTGTGTGGGTTTCATCTGCTTTAGGTCCATATTGGGGGTTCCAACAAGGTTGGATGAAATGGCTTAGTGGAGTCATTGACAATGCACTTTACCCTGTTATGTTCCTAGATTACCTTAAATCAGCTATCCCTGCATTAGGTGGTGGGCTTTCTAGGATTCTAGCTGTTTTAGCACTTACCGCGATTCTCACTTACATGAACTACAGAGGTTTAACCATTGTCGGATGGGTTGCTGTCTCACTTGGTATATTGTCAATCTTACTTTCGTAGTTATGGGGCTCATTTCAATTCCCAAAATTAGGCCTCAGAGATGGTTGGTGGCAGGTATACACAGTATTGATTGGGATTCTGGAATCTGAACTATTGGGATTCGATAAGTACTCTTGCTGGAGAAGTACGTAACCCAAAAAAGACGCTGCCTAAAGCTCTGTTTTATGCTGTCATTTTAGTTGTTCTTTCGTACCTTTTCCCTTTGATGATTGTACTGGAGCAGTTCCCCTTGAACGTGACTTGTGGAATGATGGCTATTTCTCAGACGTTGCGAAGATAATTGGAGTTTGGCTTAGATGTTGGGTTCAAGGGGCTGCTGCAGTATCAAACATGGGGATGTTTGTAGCTGAAATGAGCAGTGACTCTTTTCAGTTACTTGGTATGGCTGAGAGGGGAATGCTTCCTGAGTTCTTCGCAAAGAGATCTCGCTATGGAACTCCAGTACTCGGGATTCTCTTCTCGGCTTCTGGTGTGATTTTACTTTCATGGTTGAGCTTTCAGGAGATAGTAGCAGCAGAAAATTTCTTGTATTGCTTCGGAATGATCTTGGAATTTATAGCGTTTGTATGGTTAAGGATTAAGCATCCAAATGCCCCACGCCCATTCAAGATACCGGGGGGAACAATTGGAGCCATCTTGTTGTGTATACCTCCATCCATTCTCATCGTTGTTGTATTGGCATTCTCTACAATCAAAGTTATGGTTGTAAGTCTTGCTGCTGTTGCAATCGGAATGGTCTTGCAACCATGCATTAAGTTTATTGAGAGGAAGAAATGGCTGAAGTTCTCCACTAGTTCAGATCTTCCTGATATCACATCAGATGGTCCATTAATTCGATGATTCTCCAATGAGTTATGGCGTTATAAGAGTTAACTGTTTCACTTGCCTAACAGCTTTGACAACTGGTGTCCAGTGCAGAGTTATCGTGAGAGTCCATGGAAAAAAGGCAACGCCAACAGAATTGGTTGTTGATGTTTGTACTGTCCTTTTCTCTTTAAGGATCTTATGATAACTTCCAATCTCGTACACAGTGTTTGGCATGTTATTCTTCATAAGTTCTAAGTAGCTATGGTTTCCAGAGAAACTCCAGCAGAAGTGGTTCGCCAAAGGTTGGTCGATCTGTTTCTCTTAAAGGATGTTACGGTAGTTTCTAACCTTGTACTTATATTTTCCCTGCTCTAGAATTAGTAAAATTAAGTAGCTACCGATGACAGTTCAGGGAATTGTGTTAGAAACAGATGATGATTGTTTTTTCCTGGATTGATCATGTCAGTTGTGTGTAATGCAGTGTGCTAGTAAGACTAATAACTGTAGAGGTGTACATGAACACTTCATAACTTAAACCCAATTCAGCTCATGTGAGTTTGATCTCAGGTTATTTATTTAAAGAAAAATGAGTTTGGTTCCTGTGCCAAGCTTGTTTATTTCATGACATTTTATGGTTCAAGAAGCTTTACTAAGTTGCATCTTTTCTCTGTATTGTGTATGCTTGGTATGCAATTCCACTAGTTGAATTCAAAATATTCTGTGTAGGTAATAAGTGTGGCATCTAAATAAACTTATTGTAACAACAATGCTTTCATGTTTAAACAACAATTTGGTTTCCTCTTCTTGAGCTAATACATTGGTATTATCCAATTCCAATTGCGAGGTCCGTGTGTTTGTCTGTGGGATACAGTTCTGACTTCATTAGAAAGATAACTCATTGTAACCACCTCACCCCTACTCCTTTCCCTCTGTTGGGGTTTGATTCGAGTTTTACCTAAAATGAAGTCAAACCAATTACATCTATTTACTGTATAAAACCAAACCAAACCAAACCAAATAAAGTCTTATTCTACACAAAATACGAAATTCAGTTCATACATAACGAACCTTCCTTGTGTTTAGAAAAAAAACAGAACAAATGGATGAACGCACTGCTTATTTGATAAGATTGTGTAATTTTCACAAATTTTGGAACTTATATGTTTATGAAATGTTCTGGTGAGCAGGAGTTGTGTCCTGTTTGTTGTTTAACTATTGCTCTTCTCCTTTGATTTCGTAGTTCGTTTCATACTTGGGTTTGAAGGTTTGTTGGAAGCAACCTCTCTACATTCAAGATTGCGTCCATGACACCCTCCCTAGAACCCACCTGTTTACTGTTGTTGCATTACACATATTGCAGCTATTGTTTTGGTGGACGGCGTTCATGTTCATTGGATAGCTTTTTGCAAGAGCAATATGCATTGCCGACAGATGAAAGAATAGAAATGTCAAAACTCTAATGCATCTGATTTAATAAAACACAACTCACTATTTAAAAGCAGTTATTGTCATGAAATAATGTATAAAGGCAAAGTGCAGCAACTCCTATTGTTTTAAAGTGTGAAGAGGCCTTGTTCAATAATCAGTAATCACCAAGCCATTGAAAGTCAGATTATAAATTGTCGTGATCCATGGTTTGAAGATAGGGGTCAACAAAATTAAATTGAAAACCGAGTCAACCTGATAGAAAAAACCTGACTAATGGTTTAGTTTGGCTTGGTTTGGTATTGAAAAAAAAAAATTCAATTATATTTGGTTTGGTTTGATTTTAACTTTAAAAAATCAA
>DF358631.1:110812-129160 GCA_000787875.1 Solanum virginianum
ACGTGGTCAACGAGAAATTATTATGTCCATGTTTCTCCATCTACCTATGGATAAAATGCTCTAGTTTTCCATTCCCATATAGTCTGGAAAGTGAGTTGGCCATTCAGTTTAACTTGTTTGATATGAGATGGGTAAAGTAGTTAGGTAAAAATATTTCGAGTTGGTTTGTTTTGCTTTATGCATTCAGAGGCGTACTCATTTTACTAATACTGGAAGAAAGAAACACTGCCTTGCAATATTATCTCCGCTCAAACTCGAGATCTCTAGTTAAAGGTCATCATCCATCCCACCAGACTCGTTGATGTTATATTGGAAGTTGCATAGGTATAGGAGATGAGGCTAATTTAGTTGCAACTGCACTAGTCACAATCGAGAATCTCTTGGTACAGCTGATGATATTGTAATGTAAAACCATATAATTTTGCAGATTTAACGCATGACAGGATATTACAACCATTTTTTGGCAGATGAGCTAAAACTTTCAAGAGGATTTGCTTCAATCATTCTGGATTTGTAAGGTAATTTTGCCACACTTTTCTACTTGTACTTGTAGAAGAGAATCACCTTTTGTCCTCTTCTTCTCTGAGCAATAATATTGCATCAAAGTCATAAAACTAACAAAGAATTTATTTATATCATGCTTGTATGTCACTGGAAAAGAGATGCTAAATAATCCTTTGTAGGCGACAAATGCAAGTCCTATGACCACATATCTGTCCAATTCTTGAGCAAAAGAGCTTTCCAAACGATCAAACCGTCTTTATGTCTGTTACCTTGATTTGCCAGAAAGCCAGCACATTTATTCTCTTTCGACCACATGTATATCATAGTAACCTCCACCAAATCTTTACGGTCGATACTGTGATAAGCTTCATAACAAGTAGGGAGTTGGTTTCCACCTCTAATTCTTCCTAGGGACAAACCATAGAAACTATGACGAAATTACCAGCTACACACGCAGGGTCCAATGACCCCCTCAACTTTTTTTGTATGATTTACCTCTTTCACTAAATATATAGTATAGAAAACAAGTTAAAATGCAACATGTGCATGTTTAGTTTAGACTATGAACATGTTTCCACATGTTGCATGTAAACTCATAGGTAATTCATCAATGGAGTAAATAACATATGTTTTGAGTATTCCATTGGTCTTACAAACAGGGCAATGTTTGTGTTAGGAAGTAGGCTAATTCGGAATTTGGTGGCGCGGTCCTTGATGAAAGGTACTTCATGTGTCTTTGCCTAGAATCATCATCTCTCGTCAAGTTAAGCTAAATAATATTGTGAAAACAAAATAATAAACGAAAACCTTAGCGAAGGAATTGAGCTGCTTTAACAATATCTTATACTATAAGGATAATTAACATATTATTAAGTTCCACTTAAATGTCCACAACACAATATCACAAGCATGTGACTTATTGGCTCACATACACAAAGCAATCAGAGAAGTAAAATAAGAAGCCAGGATAGGCCATTCCCAGAACATGTGGGGAAGAAGAGAAGCGGCATCAGATGGAACAACATTAACTGAGGAAGGATCGTCCTTTTTTGGCTTTGATGGGGCTGGAGCAGGTGGTGGTAATGGTGGGACAAAGAATTGCAAAGGCAGTAGCACTTTGGTTACTTCATAAATAGCTAAATGATTATCAGTGTAAATTGTGCTGGACACACTTGCATTCACAATCCCAGTCATTATGTTCACTGCTGTCCCATTTGTGGTTATATTGATGGGGAATTCGCGATTAGTGGTTCCACCGGCTTGTGTCTGTAAAGGGTTGCTAGCTGTTTGGAACTGTGACAGGGAGAAGTATGATGGGAGGATATGAAATTTGACTAATTCAGCTTTCCTCTGATCACTGTAAGAGTTGAGGGTGCCTGTTTTCAGGTTCAAGAAAGCACCATCTGTTGGAACAAACATGGTTATGCGGTTGGAGTTGTTTAGTAATGAGGTTATTTCGCCAACTTCTTGAGTGATCTGTAACAACTTGATGAATGTCGAATATGGTCCTGCTTTTCCAAGGATTTTTATCACGTTTGGCGGACCAGGTGGTCCTGGAGCTGGAGCAGAGGCTATAATGGGGGGCAATATTGGTGCCGGAGGAGAGGATTGAGCTGGTGGAAGTGAAGCCGGAGCAGAGGCTATAATCGGGGGCAATATTGGTGCCGGAGGAGATGATTGAGCTGGTGGAAGTGAAGCCGGAGCAGAAGATTGAGCTGGCGGCATTGGAGCCATAGCAGGTGCTTGAGCCAAATTACAAGTGAATTGGAACAAGAAGAAGAACAAGAAAAGTAAAAATGACACAATGTTGTAAGCCATTTTTCTTTCTTGATTTCACTTAATTTGGAGTTGTCTGATGGTGGGAAAAGGGGAATGTGCACCAGTTATATATTGAGCAGTGGGTGGATTTCTTGCTCTAAAATAATTAAGAAAAAACATAAAAGATATGACAAGAGGAACATGACAATCATAAATGATTACTCATGGATTTGTGGGACACCTGACAAGAGGCTAATTTAGTTGCACCTGCACTGGTCACAGTCGAGAATATTTTGATACAGCTGACATAATGTAATGTAAGATAACCAGTGATAATCCACCAAAATATTGGTAGTGTGATCTGCTATCCATCTGCAATGTCAACCATTATCAGCAGATGAACTAAAATTTTCAGGAGGATATGATAATGATGCTATGTTGTACAACTCTGTTATCTGCTACACAATGTATCACCCTAGACAGCACAAATGAACCTGTTATAGATCCAAATAAGGGGTCTATCGCTGTGTCCAAGCAACAGTCACAAAAGAAACAACTATGCTCAATCCCAAGCAAGTTGGAGTTTCTTACATAGTTAAGTATGACGACAAATTCCATGGGCAGCATGGTGCACAAAGCATCCTGCATAAGCATTTAGCAAGGCCAAAAACTGTATCCACTACCAGAAAACTCGTCAAATCTAACACCGGGAAATACTCCTTCAAAGTGGAATATATACAAGCTGCCCCGCTCCACCAATGGATCTAATCCTCCTCTCGCATTCATGAACCCGGATAAGAATCTGCAAAGAGAGGTAAAAGATACCGAGACAAATAGCAGTATGTCCAAAAGGCAACATTCTTTTCTCACCTCACTATGAAAGCAAAATAGTAACAAGGTGCGATTGGGAAAGAGAAGTAACAAAGTAAAAAGATTTAAAAGTATATTCAAGAAAAGAACATTTCATACTGCAAAATATATTAAGCGTACTGGCATACAGATTGAAGCAAACTGCAAAGTGCGACAAGTATTATAAGATTGTAAAAAAGAAATTCCAAAAGATTATAGAAAGATCTTAACCAAACGAGTTTTTGACAAAGAGAACCTCATGCTTAATTTCTTTTGAGGGTAACAGACAGCTTCAGAAGGGGTTATGAAAGTGGAATATCGAAAACAAGTTACCTGATAAATACAAGGAACCCAATGCTATAAATCAGCAGAGAGTGTTGGCAACTTTGATGAGTGTGTTCGTGTCAAATCCAAGTCAAGGAACAAAGGTCATCGCCATATTAACTTATTAACAATTGGTCTTGATGCCGCATAGATACTGTGCCTCAGAAGCTACAATGATGAGACTTGCCACATGACCTCCTTTCTTTCACTTCAGTATAACACACTGCATTATCTGAAAAGTCGTTCCCATAATCTGGTACGAGAAACACATCTCACAACATTCTCTTTTTCATCTTCCTTGTGAGGACAACTGACCACTAATATCACACAATTGTTGCAAAAGAATGATCGAACTTCTAAAATAAATCATGCTTTTGGTAAAAGCTTACACTTGGTATTGATTAAGATTAGAACTATGCCACTCGGCCAAATAACAGTGATGTAACCTACAAACTTGTCATCATCCACCAGCATCTCCATGGTGACACTTTTCTTTCTAAGGGTTCTTCCATTCTCAAGAGCTAAGTTGCGCAGATTCTTCACTGTTGATGCCGCACCAGTGTCAGATTCTCTAAAAATATACTATTTTTGGAGAATCCAACACGCACCGTTGACATTTTTGAAGAGTCTGAGCAATATAGCTCAAGAGAATATATTGCCCTTGAAACCTATGTTGCTCGGACTCTTCAAAAGTGTGAGCAGGTGCGTGTCGGATTCACCAGAAGCAGTGTATTTTCGGAGAATCTGACACGGGTGCGGCATTGAAAGAGAAGAGTCCGCACAACTTAGCTTGAAACAAAAGAAGCAACATAGCTCAAATAGAAAATGTGTGAACTAGCAAAATATTTTGAACCAAATGCCTCCAAAGTTGGAGATAATACACTAAGCAGCAGTTTTCTCATCATGACTGCGTAAGTAAAAAGAACGTATCTTCTAACACCATAACCTACCCCTCCCTAGGCCTTTCATGTTGATACAAAAACAGAAGGTTGTTACACTGTACACTGTGTACAGTCCTCTGAATATTTACAGATACCATAGCCTGATTATCCTCTCTCATAAGGTCATTGCAGGAAAATCATAAGAGCAATCAAGCAGCTTAAATCTGACTATCTGGGCAATGCTTTGCTCTTTCATGAATTTTATGGAAATATCAAACCTTGAGATTATGGCGGACCGTGTCCAAGGACAACATAAGATCTGCATTAACAAGCAACAAGCCAGGCACATTAAATCTCTGAGAATGTCCTGAAATATATTGAACAATCTGGTGGATATACTGAAAAATCTATTATATCTCCAATTGCCTAAATCTGATTTACTTGTAGTTTACGATTACAAGTTCCTAGAACAACTTCACACACTAAATAAACATCAACCATGAAGACTGCCCACAAGAGCAGAATATGCGCTAGCATCAGGTGTGAGGCCTGCTGCTATCATCTCATCATATAATCTGAAGGCTTCATCTGATCTGCCCTCTTTTGATAAGCCAGAAATCATTGCTGTGTAAGTCACCACATTTGGTATTAAACCCTCTCTAGGCATCTCATTGAAGAGTTTCAGAGCATCATCTACCTTTCCTGATATGCATTCCACATGTACAAGTGAGGTGTATGTATACAGATCGGGCTTCAGGCCCTTACATTCCATAATAGTCTTTAGCTTATATGCTTCCTTCATCATACCCTTCTTGCAATAACCATATATCAAGGCATTGTACGTCGCCGTGTTAGGCTTAACTCCCTTAGTTTCCATCTCACGAAGTGTCCTTTTTGCTTCAACAAAATTTCCTTCCTTAGAATAAATAGTGATCAAAGTTGTATAAGCAACTTCATTCGGAGCTATGCCTCGATCCACCATTGAGAACAACCACGTCTTTGCTTCCTCAAGCCGATCTAACTTACACAGTCCAGTAGCAATTATGTTATAAACATATACATCAGATTCATGCCCTTTGCCCTCCATAATTTTCTGCAGCCTCCATGCTTCATCTATATTACCTTGCTTACAGTAACCATCCATCATTGTATTAAATATAACTTGACTAATGTCAATCCCTTTACTTTGCATCTCATTAAGTAAAACTTCAGCTGCTTGCATCTGTCCAGCCTTGCACAAACAATTTATCAAAGCTCCATATGTGTGAGCATTCAGAACAAGACCCCTATCCACCATTTCATCAAATAATGAAAATGCTCTTTTGACATTACCTAACTTACTACAACCACTGATCATAGAGGTATATAAATGAACATCTGGTTCTATACCTTTCCCTTCTATTTCCCTAAACAACCTCTCAACCTCTTTAAGATTGCCAATATTACAATACCCATCAATCAGAAGAGTATAACTTGTCACATCAAGATCCAACCCCTCTTTCTCCATTGTCATCAATATCTCCTTCAGAGCCACAAAATCTGGCTTCTTCATACAAGCATCTAATAATGTGTTGTAAGTGTACACATTTGGTTTCACCCCTTTGCTAACCAATTCATCCATGAGTTTTCTTGCCTTGCTAACCTCTCCTACTTTACACAACCCATCTATAACCATCGTCATAGAATACACCGTAATTCTCACATCAAACTTAACCATCATCTCAAAAAACTCGACGAGTGAGTCATACTGTTTTCGCCTTTTCATAGCAAGTAAGTAAACCATACAAGATCTATCATCTATCTCAAATCCACCACTCCTCATATACTCAAAAACCTCAAGAGCTTCCTTAAACCTCATATTATCAACATAAACCCTAAACAACATGTCAAACATCTTCCCCTTAACTTTATGTTCTACATGATTCTCACACAAAAAAGAAGCTATTTCTGAAATTGATTTCCTTATACTATCATCAGCAGCAACAGCATGCAGTATACTTTTGGCTTCAGCAAACTTCCTGGCTTTAAACAAGCGCGTAACCAAGGATATATGTGATTCAACATTGGGTCTTTCGATAGTTTGATTTTTTTGGAGAAATTTGAAGAAGCTTAAACAAGATTGTGTAGGGACAGATGGGTTTGAAAGAACAAGAAGGGTTACTTGGGGATTTACGTAGGAAATCAGAGATGGGGGGATTTCCTTTGTAGACTTGAAATTTATTAGGCTATTGGAGATCAATTTAGCAATTTCTTCATTTGGTTTTTTGGGAAAAAGTTGTTTTGTAGTTTGGTAGAACTTTTGAGTCGACATTTGAACATAAAGATGTAATTTTTACAGTGGAAGTTTTATGGGTTTAAGAGATTACCGGAGGGATGAAACTGATGACATGTTTTCCAGCGAGCAGTCCGGTTCCGGCGACGTTATATGAGTAGCAAAAGGTGTAATTTGTTTCTTCATAATTTGGGGAAGACGGCGTCCACTGAACTTTTAGGCCTTTTATAGTTTTGAAATTGGCCCAAATAGTTTTCAAAACGTCCGTTAAGTCCCTCGTTTAAAGTTGTGTGTGAAAGATAAATATGGACTCGTTGATTTTAAATTTTGAATTGGTGTTGATACTACATCAAAGCTTTCACAAATTTGATTTGCGCATTATTTTGTAAAGACCTGAATGAATGAGCTAAGTGAAGAATACGACAAATAGAATTCTAACAAGTGAACGCACGAGATTTAATTCGAGCTAATGAAGTTGAAGGGCGGTGACTGCATGTGCACGTCCTATAATTGAATTGTGGCAAGAGAAAGAAGGGCATCGATCAATTAGCTATTTTTCTCACCTTCCAAAATATACAACAATGTTTAAAAAAGTATCTAACTTGTTGAATAACTCCATTCTATCTTTCCCTCTGTTGTTACGAACAAAATAGTCAGTTGTTGTACGAATCCTCGTTCTTGGAATGTGGCTGTCTAGACGCCCAAGTATCATAGAGGATGGGATACTTTTGGCTCTAATTTGTCTTCACTTCTTTCAACGTTGTCCTTACCTTTTCGCGTAGCTCAGCGTCTTCATCTACGCTTCCTTCTTTCCAACAATCTCTTCAGGGTGTACAGTTCGCCATTCCACTCAACTGTAATTGAATCTTCTTTCTATACTCTCTGAAAAAGTTAACATGAACACTAGTATCAGTTTGTTGCTATATTTGTAACATCTAGCACGAGCCAAAGCTTTTCATGGTTCAACAAAAATTGAACAGTTATCAGCAAAGCGGAAATCTAAACTTTGTCACTATATTCAAGCACCTTACCAACAACATACCCAGTGGAATTATCATTTGCTTCATTTTTTTGCTCAACTACTCTTATCTGCCGAACCTGAAACAGCACTGGCGGCATTCCAAAAATCCTACGCCTCACTCGCTGTGCTCTTTAACAGCTAGTGACACAGACACCATTGAGATTTGATGTATTGCTGATTTCTGTACCACAAAGGGGAGAGGAAAAGAGTGCCCACACAAACTAATTAGCAAGACAAATAGTAAAAATTTGCACCACTACAAGAATAAATAAGAGCAAGCATTTCATTCACCAAAGCCTCCAGTTGTGAACTTAACCAGCATAGCCTATGCTGTTTGAAAGCCAACTTTTCATCCCAGGTCATACCAAGACATTTCATCATGCTGCTATTCTAGTTGTTTAAATCTCAAAGGCCACCAAAAAGTTGGTCGAGAAATTTGAGACATAACAAGGATTTCTTAATAAAACAAAAGCTAAGGTGAAATTGAAGAAAATAGTTTAGCTAGTACATAGAAAGTTCTATGTTGGTCCTTTTCCTTTTTATCTCCTTCTGAGATTCTCCTCATGATCAATATTTTCTCCGCAAAATACCTTGTATAATATCTTATAATTTAGACATATAAGTCTAGTTTAGATATTTGAATTATTTTTAGCCCAATATCCGTACCCCCGAATCTTAAAATACGGATCATGAAGGATCTGCAACTGTATCGAACACCCACACCTGAGTCCAGCAACTTGCTATTCATCAACATTGTGCAATTGTCTTCACAAATTTAAAAGAAGAGGAAAGTTGATGACCTGAGTCTCTGCAAGGAAAACAAGGAATGCAGAAGAACTTCACAGTACTCCAAAATGATGATCGAGCACATGCAGCTAAAATGGTCTTCATATGAGTGCCAGAAAATGTCCTTGAAGGTACTCTAGACTGCATCAGACGACGTAATGTCTTCAGAATTTAATACATCACAGCTGTAACTTCAAGGAAAAAAGAGAGAAACTAGAATGGCGTAAAAGAGAACATACATATCTAAGTCATAAACATTCATGGTCAGTTTATCTGTAATATAAACTTTTGAGAGGAGATGTAGATTTAGATTTGCTCACTGTACATCAATCAAACAATATGAATAAAGGATAAAAATAGTATAGTTATCTGGTGCTTTAATATTCGACAGATGAAACAGATTACTAAACTTTATAGAAATCCCTAGTGTATGCAGCGATGTAATAATTCCATGGAGTAATGAATCAATAGATAGAGGGATCATCCTAGTGCAATGTAGATCGTAGCCTAAGCTATATCCTGATTATTCAAGCAATTCAAGGAGATGGCCTGAACTTTGGAGTTACTGGAGCAATTTAAACTATGAGCGACAGGTATAAAGATCGACCAAAAATTGAGACAATATTGAAGGATTAAGTTCAACACAAATGGAGTACCAAGAGAAAATTCAGGACTTACCTCAGTATATGGCCACAGATTGAAGGGGTATTTTAATTATGGCAGAAGGAAAATTTCTGAATATTTATGTAAATAATCACGCTGAAGTCGCCAAAGTCGTTGGGGACAACAATGGTTTTAGGAAAAAAGAAATTATGCAAAAGTTATACCAAAAACTGATTCCAAGGGGAATGGTTTGTTCCCTTGGAAGCTCACATCTTAGTGAGGAACATTATTTGATTAGGAAATGAGATGCAATTAGTTCCGTCTATAAAGTCTAGTAAGGCAATGCATAAGAGACGTTCTAGCCAATGATGTCGTTGATGCTCAATAATATCTTTCATTTATGTCATTTTTCTGCTCAAGCGGCAAAAATGAATTTGCTATAAATCAGATTTAGAATATTGAAAAGATGAAGCCAGACTCTCATTTGGAGAATCTTCTGTTCTTATAGGAGTCTTATGTAACACAAAAGTAGAGTAGTTACCTCTTCTACATGCTAGATGCTAAATATAGATAGGATAGACATGTATAATGAAGGTTGAAAATGGCAAAGGTATATCATCAGTTACTGAAGACGTGGAGAATGGAGCACTTAAGGATCATCTATATGGCTCAGAGCTTCCAAACTTGAATTTGGACACAAAGGCTTGAAATTCGTATGGGATCAGAGGACTTCATTATCTTCATACTTTTCAGAAGGCAATTATCTGCCTTGGTCTCAAATCTTCAGACCTATCGCTTGATAAGAATCTCATGGCTAAAGTTTTTATTTTGGACTACCAAGAATTGGTCCAGAAATTGATTAAACATATGTCGGTACTGGCTTACTGCGGTGAAAGGAAGTTTTATATTACTTGATCCAGAGCACTTACAAGGCAACAACTAACTGAGAAATCTATGGCATGCCTGTTGTTGATCCATTTCTTCCCAAAGGAATGGTAAATTTGGTTGAACTGGTATCCAATTGAGTAAGGACGGACAGTTGGGAATAGTTGTCGGTCCTCGTACTGTAGGCAGGAAAGACTAGAGCATTTCTAAATTTTGTAAAGACTGACAAAAAATGCCTGGTTCTGGTGTAAATTGACCCACCATGCAAGAAGTTTTGTGTCACTTGGAATATGTACTGGAAATCTATGAAAAGGATAAAAGAACAAGGCAGCCTTATAACTTGGCCAAACAAGAAACAAGTTTAACATATATACTAATTAGTGCAGCATCTGAAAAACCGGTAGAACATCAGCCTCATAACTTGGTCATAGAGCAGAACATTGGTTAATAAGATAAATGCCAATCTTTCTTGATAAAACAACTAAACAAGAACAACCAAGTACGATAATCATTCATCTGGAACACTGAGAAACAATTAATTAAAATGTTATAAATGATATTTATTCCAAAAATCTCATGCCCATTGAGATTTTCATTTCTTTTATCCAACATGATATGATAAAATTGTGGAATTGTTTGCTTGGTGAGCTGCGAGGGGGTTGATCCTGACGCCTGAGAATTTGAGCGAAGAGGAAGATTACATGTGTCAGTTGGTGCTTTATGTGAAATATTCAGGAGAAGACGTGAATCAACTTCTTATACATTGTCGGATAGCCTCCTGTCTGCGATGGGAATTTTTAGGATGGTTTAGTCTTCAAGGGTTGATGCCCGGTTTGATTAAAGAAGTAATGAACAGCAGGACCTTTAGAAGATGGAAAAGACGACGCAGGGATGAACGTTGCTCCATTTGCACTTATGTGGACCATATGGAAAAAGAAAAGTGGGAAAGCTTTTGAGGGAATGGGGAAGGGATTGGTACACCTGAGGAATAGTTATTTATCCTTTCTTTCTTTTTGGTGCATCCCCATAAGCATAGGAGATTGGGTGTTGTTTGTAGAAAAGAAAACCGTATTGTTTTGGTAAGATTTTCTAAAATTTTCAGTATACTTCTTTGCATACGGAAGAATGATGCCTTCTTTAAATAAAATTTGTTTACTTTATCAAAACTTGATATGACGAAGCTGTGAAACGAGCTTATCGGGAGATACAGCAAGTCCATTAACCAGCTCTGTCAAATTGTATCTAGTTGAAACAGTTACGCCAAAGAGAGTGAAAGGCGAAGAAATGTGATCTAAATGTTCACATATGGGTTAAAAGTGGCAGAGAACTCTCAGAATCTTCATTTGTTAGAGACTGTAAAACGATATACAATGGCCAAAGCTTTTAATGGAGCGACTGCAATACTGCTGGTTTCTAATTATATTATTTTTTTCACCCTGGCATTAGAACATGCTGTAAAATCTAGGATATCCTTCAATCAACTATTATAAGAGGTCCATCTCACTTTGTTTTCCCACTTATTCCTAGTGAGGGTAACTAACCGTTAAATCGCATCACCGCTGTAAAAAAGTGATCCAGCTTGTATATTACATGAAAAAGTTCAGGTCTAACCCTATAAAAATAATTAGAACGTAGGCCACTCAACCAAAAAAGGCACAGAACCTAAAATTTGTAATACATCCCCACCAGCATCTCCACAGTAACACTTCTTTTGTTCTGGTTCTTCCATTTTCAAGAGAATCATGTACTGGACAACCAAGGAAGCAATACTGCTTTAAGAACAAACATGTAGCTGAACATTTTGAACCAAATGCCTCAAAAGTTGAAATTACACACTAAGCAAGTGATATTCCCACTTTGTAATGAACAACATTTATCTTTAAACACTACAGTTATTGAATCTCATGGTTGATATTTCATGTTGATTCAAATATCATTATTTTTTTTATTAAGGTAATAGTATGTTGATTCAAATAATAGAAAGTTGTTATATTCGAATGTCCTCTGAATACTTACAAATGCCATAGGGCTGTATGTATCTCCAATCTTCTGAGACCATTCTCTACAACAACAACAACATACCCAGTGAAATCCCACAAGTGGGGTCTGGGGAGGGTAGAATGTACGCAGACCTTACCACTACCTAATAGAAGTAGAGAGGTTGTTTCCTGGGAACCCTTGTTGCTATAGCGTCGCCTTTTGAAGATCGCCTCGCCACAAAGCTAAAAGGCGATGAAGGGTCGCCTCGCCTCTCATTTTGATATTAATAAAACGGCCCATTAGGCCATATTTAATCTTTAAAAAAAAAGAGGTTGACATTATTGGAAATTTTGTTCAACATAGGTGGAATTGTGTGCAAGCTAACCTAGATACGACCAATACAGGAAAGCTGATTAGCATAGTCTAGGTAACTCATTATTCAATTAACATGTACCAATCCACAAAGAAATCAGACTTCAGGAAATCTAACCTGTTGTACAATTAATGGCTCCTCTGCGCAACTTAATGGCTCCGTTAAAATAGTAAGAAAACCATTTCTGTTACCACCATTTCTGAGACCATTCTCTAAATGAAGGAAATCAAGAAGCTTAAATCTGAGCAGGAGTTTTGCACTTTCTTGGGTCTCAAATCGATACAACCTTGAGTTTATGGCAGACAATGTCCACGGGATCTGCAGTAACAAGCCAGGCAAACCAAATTTCTGAAGGATGTCCTGCACCATATAATTCATTTTGCTCAAGTAAAAATCTGTTATGCCTCCAATTAGCTAATTCTGACTTACATGAAGGTAACGACTTACAAGTTAGTGTATCCACAAATGCAGGATATGTAACAACACCGAGTGTTAGGCCTGCCTCTATCATCTGATTGTATAATCTGAGTGCTTCATCTCATCCACCCTCTTATGATAGAGCAGAAATCATCGTTGTGTAAGTCACCACACCCAGAACTAATCCCTTTGTAGGAATCTCAGTGAAAAGCTTCAGCACAGCATCTACTTTTCCTGATATGCATTACCAATGCATATAAGAGGTGTATGTATAGACATCTGGGATATCATGACAACTCTTAAACCTTCTTTCATCGTACCTTTCTTAAAATAACCATTTTCAGGGCATTGTAAGTAATTATGTTAGGCTTAATTCCTTTAGATTCCATCTCAATAAGTACCTTTATTGCTTTAGCAATATTTCCTACCTTGCAACAACCATCTATCAGGGCAGTGTGCGTTACCTTATTAGGCTTAACCCCCTTAGTTTCCATCTCAAAAAGTATCTTTATTGCTTTAGCAATATTTCCCACCTTGCAACAACCATCTATCAGGGCAGTGTGTGTTACCGTATTAGGCTTAACCCCCTTAGTTTCCATCTCAAAAAGTATCTTTATTGCTTTAGCAATATTTCCCACCTTGCAACAACCATCTATCAGGGCAGTGTGTGTTACCGTATTAGGCTTAACCCCCTTAGTTTCCATCTCAAAAAGTATCTTTATTGCTTTAGCAATATTTCCCACCTTGCAACAACCATCTATCAGGGCAGTGTGTGTTACCGTATTAGGCTTAACCCCCTTAGTTTCCATCTCAAAAAGTATCTTTATTGCTTTAGCAATATTTCTCACCTTGCAACAACCATCTATCAGGGCAGTGTACGTTACCGTGTTAGGTTTAACTCCCTTTGTTTCCATCTCAATAAGTACCTCTTCAGCTTTAGTAAGATTTCGCACCTTGCAATAGCCATCTAGCAAGGCAGTGTACGTTACAGTGTTAGGCTTAACTCCCTTAGTTCCAACATCACCAAAGACTGTCTCTGCTTCAATAGTTTCCATCACCCTAACTATCCTTTTTGCGTCAACAATCTTTCCCAGCTTGCAATAACCATCTACCAGTGTAGTGTACGTTGCCGTGTTAAGTTTAATTCCCTTAGTTTCCATCTCAATAAGTGCCCTTTTTGCTTCCACAAAATTTCCCTGCTTGCAATAAATATCGATCAAAGTTGTATAACTAAATGTATCAGGAGCTACACCACGATCCACCATCGATAACAACAACCTTTTTGCTTCATCATGCAATTCTAGCTTACGGAGGCCTGTAGCAATTATATTGTAAGCATTTGCATCAGGCTGATATCCTTTATCCTCCATAATTCTCTGTAGCCTCAGTGCTTCATCCACATTACCCTGCTTACAGTAACCATCCATCATCGTATTAAATATGACCCGGTCTATGTCAATTCCCTTGCTTTGCATCTCATTTAGCAAAACTTCAGCTCCTTGCATTAGTCCAGCCTTGCAGAAGCCATTTATCAAAGCTCCATAGGCGTGACCATCTTGAATGAGTCCTCTCTCCACCATTTCAACAAATGTTGAATATGCCTTTATAACATTACCTAACTTACTATAACCACTGATCATGGAGGTGCATAAATGAACATTTGGTACTACGCCCTTCTCTTCTATTTCCCGAAACAACCTCTCAACCTCTTCAAGATCACCAAAAGTTGAATACCCTTTAATCAGAAGTGTATAACTAGTCACATTGAGATCAAAACCATCTTTTTCCATTCTCCTCAAAATCTCCTTTACAGCCACAAAATCTTGTATGCTCATATATGCTTGTAATAATATGTTATAAGTGTAATCATTTGGTTTCACCCCTTTACTATCCATTTCATCCATGAGCTTTCTTGCCTCACAAACCAACCCTATTTTACACAATCCATCAACTACCACTGTCATCGAATAAACTGTAATTTTCACATCAAACTCAACCATCTTGTGGAAAAACTCGAACAACGAATCATACCGTCTTTGCCTTTTCATAGCAAGCAAGTAAACCATACAAGCTCTATCATCAATTCTAAAGCCCCCTTTTTTCATATAATCAAAAACTTCTAGAGCTTCCTTAAACCTCATGTTATTAACATAAACACCAAACAACATATTAAACATCTTCCCCATAACCTTATGTTTTACATTATTCTCACTCAACAAAAAAGCTATTTCTGAAATTGGTTTCCTCAGACCATCAGAAACAACAACAGCATGCAATATATTCTCAGCTTCAGCAAACTCCTTGGATTCCAACAAGTCTGTAACCAAGGCTAAATGGGTTTCAAGATTGGGACTTTGCTGAAATTTCAAGAAACTTGAGATAATTTTTTCAGTTGAAGAAGGAGAAGGGGGTACAGGGGAGATTAATTTGGCAATTTCTTTGTTGGGTAAACGTTGTTTTACATGTTGGTAAAGCTTTTGAGTCGACATGTGAAGAGCAACTCAATAAAACCACTATCTTTAGGCCCCAAAAGATGAACCAAAAAGCCCCACAAATTCAGTTCGCTCAAATATAAAATCATACCGAAGATGGAGATACATACCTACAAAGTGACAACCACATCTGATGAAGGCAATGTAGATTGTGAGAAGCTACAAAATGCCCTACAGTAGAATAGTATGAAAACATGAAAAGAAAAAAAAAAAGTAGTTTGAGAAACTATTATTTAGTTTGAGAAATACATCACAGCAAGAGTTTAGTTGTGTTTCTCAAATTTAAAATATTTTATGTGTGAAATTTTAAAAAATAGTATAGTTTAGGTGTGTATTGTATACTTGTTTTAAAAAATAAAAAAAATTGCCTAATTAAAGTTTTTTATTTATCAATTTTTTCATTATTCCCACCCATTTCTCAAAATTTCAAAAACTCATTCTTGATATATTAATTCAGTCTGGAATACAAAAATTAGAATTTTTAAGTATAAGCAAGTAACATTTAAAGCATAATATATTAAACATAAAGATAATTTATAAATCACTTAATATATTTGGATTACTGAATTAATGTATTCGAATTGTTATGTTTTTTAAGAAATTTTTGACTATCAATAAAAAATTTCATAATAGTTTGTTGATAATCTCTTATTACATATTTTTAAAATTTTATTATTCAAGTAATTATTATTAAAAATCATAAATAATTAAATTTATAATTATTTTTTATTTTTAAATTTATCTATTTCACTTCAATTTGGAAAGATAACATGGCAATAAAGAGTTGTATAATGAGCAATATAAATTATACTATGTATTTGATCTTATCTTATTTTCTTACCGATTGTCTATAAACATTTTATATTATACATTTATATTTATTTATTTTTATTTCTATTTCTACTATATAGAAGAGACAAACCAAGGACGACTAAGGGTATTATTATATTTTCACGTTTAGATATTTTATCCACTTTTTATAAAAGATATTAATAAGAGAAATCATACAATGGCAAAATTATAACAATTACATATTAATTATTTCTTCACCAGTAGCGTCTAAACACATGTCGTGCACATGTGGACCAATTCATTTTATATTATTTCACCCATCATTCATACATGTCATATTGTTGTTATGTTATTCCTTGTTTATTATTATTATGCATTTTGATTATGATGTCTATCTCTTGTTGGATTGCATCCCACACATTTAGTACATTAAAACGTACTAACATATATTCTTGCCTACATGATACAGGAACCGATGCTCCTATTGATTCTCCTCATGGCTATACGGATTGTTCAAGGTAGCTTTTGGTGAGTCCTCATGTCCTGGGACAATATTTATCTTCTTTCATTCTTATGTTTAGACTACATCTTATATATTTTGGAATACTTATGACTATGAGAATGAGCTCGGTTGGTTGTCTTGGCCCCCGCTAAGTTCTATGTCTAGAGGTGTCGTTGGACAAGTTATGTATTATTTTTTAGATTTGACTCGTCTATATTACTCAAATGTTTAACTTTCTTTCCCTTAGTCCCAATTCCCTTGTTTATACTTATCTCTTATTGTCATTTTTATTTGCTTCTACGACCTATATAATGATATGTAAAGAGGCTTGTTTAGAGTTCCATCGGGTTCTCCATTCGCCGATCACGACTAGGCCCTAGGTCCGGCTCATGACAAAGATCGTAGAAGGAAATCATAGATGGCAACAGGATTTGAACAAAATTTGATCAAGCTAGACTTATGAAATGTAAAAAGAACTATGACCATAATTTTGGATTGTAAGAAAACTAAAACCCACAGAAAACATAGTCTTGATATCTAAATGACGAACAAACAGCGGTATAACGAACAAACAGGAGCAATCTATGAATCTAAACTAAATCTTACCATTCACCGAGACGTAGAATTATTTTGGACAAAAAAAATCAAGAAAAGTAACAAATAGAAATTGAAAATTGATTAAATGTTGGAGGATTTTCTTCATCCAAGAGTCCAAGTAATTTCAAGGTTTTCAAATCAATTTCTCCAAAATTTTGACTAGGGTTTTGTGATTCTATGTTTGTTGTTTCAATTATTCATTTTGTTATAATTTTGAACTGAATTATATGATTATGGTGATTTTCAAGCAAGTCCGCTTCCATGCTATATATGGTTCATGAATTTCATTATAAGTTGTTTCAATTATGATTTGAATTGACATTGTTTCTCTTTCTCATGATTGTCCATGATTTTATCAAATTACACGATTTCAAGTTGATTGACTGTGAATCCCATGCAAATTATCCTAATTTTACTATGAATCATGAACATAGATGTATAAGGACTTCACTCAAATTTTTTATGAAAGTATTCTATTATGATTTAATTTTTCTCACCTACTTATCGATTTAGGTGCAATAAGGACAATTCTCACATTGATTGAATCAATAAGATTTTAATGAGCTGTTCTAGACTATAATGATTTGATGACTTAAATTTGATACTTGAACATTGCGTATCTTATGATTTACCCATCGGCTCATGATTACTATTCCATTAGGATTTGACTTACCCTCGAAAAGGCTTGAGGTGAGGTTCAGTCCAGAAGTTCAAGAACTTCCCAAGGGAACCCAGTAGCAACCTCTAGTCTCAAACTATGTGGCTACATAGGTTTGCCATGTTGGCCTAGCTAGTAGATCCACATATGGCTCAATTCTCATGGAGTCTACCTTTGCAAAGTAGCCTCTCCCTTCTTAACGTGAGAGTTACAGCAAATTCCATGTTATAGCTCACATGGTCTTATTATGGATTAATTAAGATCCATATCCCATAAGCTCTTTTACTATTTCATGATGCATTTACCACATGTTTTACGTATGGCTTCTAACTCATGTGTTAATGATTTTTGGTCTTGCATCCCATGACTTGTGATCGTTATTATCTCATGCTCGTATAATGCATATTACTTACATATTTAATACATTCAAAGTACTGACACATACTTCATTAGTCTACATTATATTGTAATGTAGGGAACGACAATCATTGTGCACCTCCCACTCGTGGCTAGAGTTTGAGTATTATCTCCATTATTGGTGAGTCCTCGTGTTTCGAGGACATAACATTCATCTTTTCTTTATGTTCACATTTTTAGGAGCTTGTCAATGCCCCCTTCGTAATCCTAGAGGCATGTTTAGACGATATGGCTCCG
>DF358631.1:129211-141471 GCA_000787875.1 Solanum virginianum
TGGCTCGGATTAGAAATATAAATACTGAGAATTCTGGTTGAACTACAAATGAGCCCTCAGTAAGGGAGTACAAATTGGTGTACACTAGAACCATAGCTAAATGGGTTTCAAGAATGGAACACCACTGCAATTTGAAAACACTGTGTGGCCAAAGAAAATATTCTTTTGTTATTATCCTTCTATTTTATAACTAATAAATAGGATTCCTCATATTTCGCACCAAAATTCCAACAAGAAGCTAGAAAGCTACTGGATTTAAGATTAACCTCTTGAATTTATTTTTGAAAAGATGAATCAGAGAATCATAAAGATTATAACACTCATATTTTGGGATCAATTTATGATATTTTTCGGTCTTGATTATTTTTTTTTCTTGACTCGAATTTTACTTTCTACAACACATTCTCGTCCTCTTCTTGAATGTTAATATCTTGGCTACTAATTATTCTTTGAAGTTGACATTCCAATGTTTCATAATTCATTCAAGTTTAGGTGATAAAATAATAAAGGTCAAAACTAAAAATACAAGAAATAAAATTCATTATATTTTTTTGAGTTACTAATTCTTTTTTAGGTTCCTACCCGGTGTTCGAATCTCATATTGGAGCACCAACTAAATCCGGATTGCATACTGCGAGGCCCGCTGGGGGCATGGTGCTAATGCCATCAATAAGACAATAATCTACATTTAGCTAACAAAGAAGTTTGGCTCATTGAATTTCAATCTAATTGATGGCATTGGACATTTCTCCAAATAGAAAGGCCCTTTTGCCCCTGCTGGAAGATGTTGAAAGGAGTCTAAAGAAGAATTATTTGACTGTTCATAGCCAGCTTTGCCAGGTGATCTGCTACTTTGTCGACCTCTCGTATCTCCTCAATAATGACATTCAGCTTGTAGTAGGATTGCTGATTGTTCACAATCATCTGAAATAGGACCAAAGAGTCGGTCTCTTTGGTGAAGTTCTTCAGATTTTTCAAAAGAGAGAGGCTTAGTCAATAACTGGCAGCCTTACCTTCTGCTTCTGTGATGCTGCTACAACTCAGTAGAAAGCCCAGCTGAGGTTGCCTGTATCATCCCTCAAAACTCCCCCCATATCAGATTTTCCACTGACTGGGAAGTAGCTTCCATCAGTTTTCAATTTAGGGACGCCCATTTCAGGGAACTTCCAGCATGCAATAGAAAGGTTTGAGACAGGTCTCAGCTTAAGTGATCCAAAGTAATGTCGAACCAACTTTTGGATAAGCTTTAGCAATTGTACTCTGAATGTTCCAGCCAATGTATTGGATCATCATGTATCTGTTGGAATTTCTTTGGCCACCATAATTACACTCACGCCTTTGTTTTCAAATCCCCCAACAGATACGACCTGGTATAGTTTGAAGAACTAGCTTGTGGATGGAAGTATTTGATTTTTGATTCTACCAGTTGTAAATTCTGATTCCCAGTGGCCCTCCAAAGTGCTTCCACACATATTGAGCTGCCTCTCCATGAAGGAAAACATGTTAGGTTGATTCACTCTTTGGGAAGAGTGCAGCAGTTGCATAGAGTATCCTTCAGAATACAAAATCTGCTTATGACTTTGTCAAGGGGAAGTTTGCCCTGCCACAATTTCCAAACAAAAAACGAGATCTTAAAAGGAATGTTGGGGTTCATACCTGAGCAATATTGTGTTCTGTTGGTTTCCTGTGTAATCAGACTCCAAGTTGATTTGTTCGAATATTTCTCGGGGAGGTCCCAAAAGACCTTGTCTTCTGTGTCATGCTTGCCAATTCCAATGGTCTTGATATGCTGAATAGTGCTATCTGACAGGATGTTCTGCATCTTTGCATTGTCCCAAATTCCATTCGTAATGAAATGGCTTATTGGAGTCCCCCGTGCTCTTCTTTGCTCATGGAAATCATTGGCTAGAGAACCTTTGCTACTTCAGTTGTCCCACCAAAAAATACAATTTCCAGAAGCCAGAAGGGTAGTGATCAGAAAAGAAGATTGTGAGAATAGTATAAACCAAGTATTAGTGTTGTCAAAGACTCGGAAGCTAGGTGCAAAACAGGTTGAATGCTTCACCATCACTTAGTTGGCGCTTTAGTGCAGCCACAAAGATACTAAAGCAAACTCTTAATCACCAATGGGCTTTATCCTAAGGAGATGACACTAAAGAATAACTTAATCGTAAAATTATAAATCCTTTTATCCTTGCTAAATTTATTTTAATTTGTACTCATAATTATTAGTCTTAAATTACATTCAGCTTATTTTACTTTTACCATGCATTTGCACCCTTTCCAATCAAGTGTGAGCTATAATTGCTCAACAAAGCTTAAGCTTTCTGCCTTCGATAACTCTCCCCAGTATATCCCAAATATTAACCATGCAGAATTTTCTTTGCTATATATGCAACAAGCAGTGGCTCTAAACCTGTATATTTTCAACATGCAACTGATATCAAGTTACAACTTACAAGTATGGGGTCTACACCTATAGACTGCACATGAAGATCTTTCTTTTCAACAAGCACAGAGAAATCACTGGCTAAATCTAATCCAAATGAAGTTCACAATGTACAAGTTCATAGAGAAGAATTTCTCACACTAAGTGCAGAGTATGCAGCAGCATCAGGTGTTACGCCTGCCTCTATCATCTGATTGTATAATCGGAGGGCTTCACCTGATCTCCCTTCTTTTAATAAGCCAGAAATCAATGCTGTGTAAGTCACAACATTAGGAACTAAACCCTTTGTAGGCATCTCATTCAAAAGCTTCAGAGCATCATCTACCTTTCCTAATTTGCATTCCCCATGTACAAGTGAGGTGTATGTATAGACGTTAGGTATCAAGTCCTTCGCTTCCATGACAACCCTTAGCTTATAAGCTTCATTCATCATACCTTTCTGGCAATAACCATCTATCAGCGCAGTGTATGTATTGATGTTAGGCTCAACTCCATTAATTTCCATCTCAATAAGTGTCCTTTTAGCTTTAACAAAATCTCCTTGTTTGCAATAACCATCTATCAACACAGTGTATGTTTTCATGTTAGGCTTAACTCCTTTTGTTTCCATATCACTAAGTGCCCTTTTTACGTCAATAAAATTTCCATGCTTGAAATAACCATCTATCAGGGCATTGTACGTTCCCGTGTTAGGCTTAATTCCTTTAGTTTCCATCTCACTAAGTATCCTTTTCGCTTGAACAAAATTTCCCTCCTTGAAATAAATATCGATCAAAGTTGTATAAGCCAATACATTTGGAGCTACACCTCGATCCACCATCGAGAGCAACAACCTCTTAGCTTCGTCATGCAAATCTAGCTTACGCAGGCCAGTAGCAATAATATTGTAAGTATTTGCATCAGGCTCATGTCCTTCGTCCTCCATAATTCTCTGTAACCTCAACGCTTCATCCACATTACTCAGCTTACAATAGCCATCCATCATCGTATTAAATATGGCTCGATTAATACGAATTCCCTTGCTTTGCATCTCATAAAACAGAACTTCAGCTGCTTGCATAAGTCCAGTCTTGCACAAGCCATTTATCAAAGCCCCATATGTGTGACCATCAGGGACAAGGCCTCTCTGAGTCATTTCATCGAACACTTGATATGCCTTTCTAACATTACCAAATTTACAATAGCAACTAATCATAGATGTGTATAAATGAACATCTGGCTTTACACCCTTCTCTTCAATTTCCATAAACAATCTCTTAATTTCTCCAAATTCTCCCAAAATTGAATAACGTTTAATCAGAAGTGTATAAATTTTCGCGTCGAAATCCCATCCCTCCTTCTCCATTGTCCTTAAAATCACCTTCACAAACAAAAAATCTGGTTTCTTTATATATGTATGTAGTAGTTTTTTATAAGTGCAGTTATTTGGTTTCACAAATTTTTCAGTCATGAACTTTCTTGCCTTATAGAACTCCCCCATTTTACACAATTCATCAATTACCACTGTCATCGAATAAACTGTAAATTTCACTTCAAACTTAACCATCTTCTGGAGAATGCTCGAACAAGAAGCATATCGATTTTGCCTTTTCATAGCAAGTACACCATATGAGCTCTATCACTAATCATTTACTTCAGTAGTTACCGGCGGAAAGGTTACATTCTATACGTAAAGAGGCAACAGACATGTTTTCCGACGACGGTGACTGATTTCCGATGAGGGAAAAAAGCGTAATTTGGAGTTCTTCAGGACTAAAGGAAATACGGGTGAAATGAATTTTAGAGTCGAAATTGGCCCCATATACTTTCAAAAGCTTATATTAAGTCCTCATACTTGATACTTATGCTGCAAAGAAAGTCCTTTTCCTTTTTAGCGACTTTTAAATCTAACTTTCCCGTAATATGTTTAAAAGGCGACAAAATTAAAAATATTTTGATATATTTAATATATTTTTAATTATTTTTAATTTAAGACCACAAGAATTAAATATCTTTTTTACTTTCATAAACTCCGTGTCAAGTCAAAATTATTCAAACAAATTAAACGTATGAAGTAATATATATATATTTATATTATATAGAAATGTGAATGACATGGACGACCAATAGCAATTTTGAAAATATGATAAGTTGGGTGGTTTAATTTTAAAGTAAAAATCTAGAAGTTTCTATTATTTCTATTATATCATTTTTACATATATATTATACAAAAAAGCCATGGAAAGATGACATGGCAATAAAGAGTTGTACAATGGGCAATACAAATTTCTATTATATTATTTTATATATATTTATTATATAGAAATGTAAAAACATGAACGACCAACGATAATTTTGCAAATATGACTACATTCAAGGATAAAAAGATAATTGGATGGTTAATGTTAAAAGTAAAAATCTAGAAGTTTCTTTTATTTCTATTATATCATTTTTACATATATATACGGAGAGAGCCGTGGAAAGATGACATGGCAATAAAGAGTTGTACAATAGCAACACAAATTATACTATGTATTTGATCTTCTTATTTTCTTCCCGATTATCTGTAGTTCAACAAATACAAATGATGCTCAGGAAGTTGAGACATAAAATTATACAATTAGTTGATTTTTCTTTCATTCCAGTGTTATAATTTGTCCTGTAGATTGATTTTCATAACTGAATTTCTACTAGTCACCTTGTTTTCTGGACCTAATCAAGGGGAGACTCCGAAATAGAACGAATGCATCATAATGAACTGTACAGTGATTCAATAGCTAAGACAAGGAAGAAAACACTTGAACTTAAACAAAATTGAAGTTTCAGTGGTCAAAATAAGCATACACTCTCAGTATCAGAATTTCAAAACCAGTAGAAAATAGATTCTTAGGCTCAAACTCAGAATAGAAACATTTGTGGCTTTAGGGGAAACAGATTCTCACAAGATCACTATACAATAGGTAAAGTCACTTGACAAACATTATGCAGAAAAAGAAAGAAGAAAAGAAAAGAAAAATGTAAAAACGATTGACATTTGAACCTCAAAAATCAGAATAACCAAGTCAAAACCACATGATCAGACAAGATGAACTCATTTTAATACGAGATTGGAACAAAGATGAAGTTGAGACACTTGAAGAGAATTGATTAATATATGCATATACCCAAGCCAACAATTGTAAATTACCCGAGTTTACTTAGTTTGTCCTTCATGGTTCCCACAACCTTAGTTATGGATTTACCTACTCAAGCTATATGTAGATGAAGAAATTATGAAATGAGAAAATATAAGTAAACACTTACACAATTCAATTAAAATCAAACAAATCAAAAATTGATCAGAATCACAAGATTGAAGATCAAATTTACCCACAAGTGTTGTCTCACAATCTTCTCTCCCAAGTATTGAGTTCTGTAAGTCCAAACCCTAAAACTCTTAATAATGACGTCCTCTCTTGAAAAAAACCTAAAAGTACTATTTATAGTAATTACAATTAATTCCTAAATAAATTAGAAAAACTGGTCGGCAAACTCTACGAAAGCTCTCTACGACTTGTTGTTTGATTTATGGCTCATAGTGAGGGTCTTGTAATCAGCTCCTGGGATTTTGAACTTTTCTTCTATGTTACCACTTAATACAAACTCTACGAAAGCTCTCTATGATTCGTAGTTAGATTTATGGCTCATAGTGGGGGTCTTGTAATCAGCTCCTACGATTTTGGACTTCTCTTCTACGATACCACTTTATGATTTGTAAAGTGATTTATGACTCATAATGCATATTCATAGGCTTTAACTATATCAAATTATCCTTCACTAAAAATCTTCACGAAACCTATCAATATGACTCGTAGAATGCTCTACAACTCGTATGTATGGCTAGTTGAGCTGATCTTTAGAATTTATCCTTCATTGGAATTTGTCATGAAACTTTCTCTATGACTCATAGATTGCTCTATGATCCATAGAGGGTCTTGTAAAATCATCAAAATCAGCAATCTTTTGCAATTTTTCCCCATATCATGGCCAACTTGTATTCCTGCAAATCTAAATACAAAAACACATAAAATTCACAAATACCACATTTAGAACATACAAAATCCTATGTTTTAAGCATCAAATGTGTTGTATTTTGGCAGCATATCAACACCCCTTAACTTAATATTGTTGTTTGTCCTAAAACGACAACTCAATCTATATAGATAAAACACGGACCTCAATTTAGTGGTATATATCATATACATCTCAAAATCAGATACCCACACCAGCTTTTCAAAATAGGATCAGATAGCTATTTAGCAAACCAATTCAAATTGGTGCATGTGACAATACAACTATGACAAGCAAGGGGCTATCAACATTAACAATCATTGAATAAGTCAAATGCTAACAATGCAATGCAAGTGCCCTCAAAAAGAAGTACCATATTTGACACTCAATAATGATTTCATGTTTAACCTTTGGACTGTGCAAATACACTCACTCTCACAAAGATATTTATGCATAATGACTAATACCATAGGTTTGACCCTATACTTATGACTCATACCTTTAACTAACTCGACTAGGATCACTTTAGGACTTTCTAGGCTTGTAATGTAGGCTCAGGGGGCTTTGTTATGATATTTTAGGAAAATAGTGACTAATGGCCCTCCTTGATATTGGGTTTTTCTACACTCTTGCCCCACCAACTCTATCATTTTCACCTTATTCTCCCTTTTTCCCTATTCAAGCTTTTTCGGGAGCTTTCTTCTCATTTTTCAGATTTTTGCCTCATTTTTATGCTTCTTTTTGGTTTTTAGCTCGATCTAAGGCATCTTTTATTTTTCTTGCACTCGGTACATGATTTTTCCTTTTTCTCTTCATTTCTAACTCTCCCCCCTTATTTTTGTGCATTTACCTTTACACAGCCACTCTTAACTTAGGCTTTTAGCAAGTGTTGCGGTGCACAATATCTATCCGCCGAACCAAGGCCACTTTGTTAGCCATCCTCAACTTAGGCTTTTTGCCTCAGTCAAGGTACACAATGTTGAAGGACAAACTTGGGCCAAATTCTAGATTTTTCACTAGATAAGGATAGGTTAATTAGGTGTTTAGAAATAATTTGTACATGTAAAGCTCAAAGATTTGGAACAAGGGATATATCATCATTTGGTTAGTTATTTTTAGGCAAAAGTGGACTATTCAAGAACAAAGGCCTAAGATTCTTTCCTCATCTATTAAATCTACAATCTAACTTAGACTAACAACGCAACTTTTGAATTAGCACAAAATACATGAATTTAGCAAATTAAGTTCACTCTCACATGACATAACATATATTATCAACAAAAGACTCACAGATCAGCCTTTGTGTCTCAATTTACTCTCACTTATCATAACAGATGTTGTCAAACACCTAAACATGCATAGTTACAATCCAATTTCTAATCAAAATATTTTTTGGTGGGTATCATTTTTCAAACAAAACACAAAAACAAGGTATATGCCATAAGTATTAGTACTATATGCTACACATATATCTAAACATCCTAAACGTGCTGGTTTAATAGAAAAAATATCCATAGGAAAAAAGAACACATGCAAGAAAATACCAAGATAAAAAATTAGGGTAGTTATGGACCATAAACTACTCAGATTTCACTAAGGCCCATAACTACCCACATCCCATTGAAAAAGATGTGCATTGACCCCAATGCACAAAAATAATAAAAAATAAAACATAAGGAGTCAAAACATAACTGGGTGCCTAAGCGTCAGTCTGTGTTCGAGTCTGGTCACCCCCCACTTATGGGGTTGTCTGCTCAGTAGTGGTACTCTGTCTGGAGGGGCCAGCACCCCTTGTATGCTCCGTCACTTGAGCCTGTCTTATCTCCTATTCATGCCTCGACTCCCTCAAGTTATGCTCAAGATCCTTCTCTTCTGTGCTTCTTACATGTACATGTCGGTCCTCTAGATGCTCATCCGTGTAAGGTCTCTCCCCGAGGGAAGAATGGGTAGGCTCATTAGGAGCAAATAAAGTATGCACCAGCACCAGGGATATCATCTCTAGTAGTGTGACTGGTGCCGCTAGTGATGCTATCATGTCAGCCCTGAGCTGCTATATCTCTGCCTGCATAGCTAACAAATCTAAAGGTCAGGCCTCAACCAATCTTTTCTGTACCCGCTCCTCGAAGCCATTGATGCCGGTATCCACAACAGAAATATGGTTCTAAATAGAAGATCCATAAATTCTTGCATCCGACCCTCCAAATCCAAAGTAGCCTGCCAGACCTATGGCCTAATCTGTTAAAAAAGCTGAGTCAACTGCGCCTTAGCATGTGCTAACCTCTGCGCCATGCTCTATATAGAAATTATGGACACGAAGATCATGCCTATTGTAAGAGTCTGTGAAGTAGTGGCCTCTGGGGTAGGAGCAAGGATAGTGGGCCCCCTTTTCAAATCAGCATCGTGCGACAAGAGCCTCTTGTCGGTAGTAGCAGTAACAGTGGTGGTGTCAATCTCTGAACCCTCAGGTAATGGCACTGGGGTGAACATCTCTGGCATAGGTGGAGGTTGTGCTCACCTGAGTGTTGTCAGGTTCTCATCAAACTTGATCAGGCTGGGCTCCAAAGTGTGTTGGGCCTTTACTAATTGGTCCAACTGGTGTAGACTCTTCATCTTAGACTATAAACAGAGCTTGTAGAATAAACACAAGAAAAGGATAGAGGTGGCCCTCTAAAGTGTGGCCTCATGTATCTGCTAGACGATAAGATGGGCCCAATAAATGTCATAGCTAGCTAAGATGCTAACAACAAAAAATGCATGTTGTAATGTAAGAGTTTTATCTGCTAAAGTTGGTCGGATGAGTTATCGAATAATAGCCCATCAAAATTTGGCGAGGAAGTTAATCAAAGCCTTGATAATAGGCTCTGTGTGGGTGGTGACCCAAGTAGGTTCCGGACCTTACTCTACAATATACTCGGCCACCCATCTCAGTAACGTGGGTTAATACTTAGGATCCTTCATGATATATGGGTTCCAAGCCTGCCCTAACCTATAATCGAACTAGTTGTGGATCTGGAGTCACAGTACTCAGGACCAGAAAGCATACCGTGAATAGTCTGCTCTAATATGTCTACCCACCGACCCCTCACTCTGTCTCTATTAGCTTGGTTGAGTGAGAGGTTTCTTCCCCTTGGAAAGACTGTACTAGATGGTGGTTGTATAAGATGCATAAAATATCCTCACCATAATAGGGGAGTACCATCCATGAGACTCTGTCAGCCACTATAGCCCGTATCGGATCATCTTGTCCTGGACACCAGGGACACGACTAAGTCTATCAACTATCACTCTAGGCTCTTGATGTATAGAACAGGTCAGCCTACCCCACTCCTTTAGCTGCATGCCCTCTCTATAGATCTTACCCATGCCCTTAATGCACCACCAATTAGCAAGGGCATCAAATGCAAAAAAAGATGATGGTGTGACAGAGGACTCTTCCTCTAGTCTATCCTTAGAGCCCTCCTTAGACCAGGACTCCTCTCCGAATGGGGTCATATGTAGCACTATTCTCATCACTGCCTCCCTTTTCAGATTGGGAAGGACTAGAACCTTGAGCCTGAGTATGCCCAGCTTTGGTGGCTACTCTGGTCTATGGTACAGAAGCCTCTCTGTCTGGCTGGGAATCAAGTATCTCTAATGAGCCACTCGGCTGAGGGTATTGCTCCCCACCCAAATGCTTATCATCTGAAGGCTCATCCTTGAGCCTCCTTCTCATGGCTTTGATCTCGGAGCATTTACCGTTTGTGACCATATTACCTGAAACATATACATAAATGCACCACGGTTAGCCCCAAGAATCAAGAAATAATATTTAACAATAATCGAAGTTTAGCTGCAGAGGACTCTATGAAAGCTCCTTTAAAAGTCATAGAGTGCTCTGGTATACAAAGGGTTTAGAATAATTTTTGCTTTCTAGAAAAATCTACAAGACCAGCTATGACTCATAAAGTGGACTGGGGTCATAGAGAACTCCAGTGAGTACTCAAATTCAGGTAGAGGTCTACGAGACCTACCTAAAAGTTATAAAGTGATCTACGACTCGTAAAAGGTTTTTTCTGATGGAAAATCAGAAACATCAAGTTTTTGGAATTTTTATTAGGGGTTATTACGACTCGTAGATTGCTCTACGGGTTGTAAAAGCAACTCGTGGAATAGAAATCTCTATCACTTGAGTATCTAAGTCCATCACACGCACCCCAAAAGATATTTTCAACAACTAATTCTATCAACATCGAAGCAAGAACACACACACCCATATGATTAGCACACAAAACCATTCCTCCTAACATGTTTCAAACATACATAACCCCATTGAAAATGATTAAGTATAAATAAACCTATGGTTCCGACTATTCCTATCTAACTTACACAAATATCATGTACCCATGTCGTCACCCACTATTCTACAAACACAAATCATTCAATATCATTCAAGCAAACATGGTAGATGGTCCAATAGGCATAAACAAGTAATATTCATAAACCAAAATGTCCAATTCCATAATCAACTAACAATTCAACTAAGGGCAACCTAATTTCACATAACACAATTCATATTCATACAATGATTTCATGTTAAAACACCTTGCCCTACACAATATTCAAATCAATCGAGAAAACAATCCAAATTAAGAGTTTACAATTAAATCGAGAACTTACTAAGAGTAGAGATCAACTTTAAGAAAAGAGAGAAGATAAATGATCAAGAAACCTTAGGTTATAGAAATTTTCACTAGAAAATGGGTCACGATGGTCAGAAATTGATCAAAAAAACAAGGGTGGGGATCAATTAGGTGATTTTAGTCAATTTAGGTCAAATGTTAGGTCAAAATAATTTGACACCTCTTTTTATACCTTTACTGGGTCATATGAAAATTAACTGGGCCTGGGTCTACAAAACCCCTAGTAGATGGCTCTATATCTTGTAAATCATGGTCTTGTAGAGCTCTCCATACTTTGAAAAATTTTAGAAAACATACTTGGGTCCACAAACCTCATTCACGACTCATAGGTTGATCTACGAATCATAATGTTTGCTCATAGATTAGAGTGCATATTTTTCCTACCCACTAGAAATCTCTACAAGATGGGGTACGAGTCGTAAATAGATTTATGACTCATAGACCTAGACGTAGAAACTCAACTTGATGCTCTTCTCAGCCAAATTTACTGACTTAGTCCTGTACTTGTATACTCTTCATGAAATACATTGTTACCCTATATCCAACCAACCCATTTTCTAAAATTACAATCAAAATAAAACAAAACAAAACAACTGCCTATGAATCCTAAAACTAAAAATACACCTCTAACTATTCTATTACATCAAAAACCTTGGGTTTCCTGCCAAGTAGTGCCTGACTTATTATCGCGGAACAACTTAGGCACATTGGTTACCCAGACTTCACCAGTTTCCCACACTTCACTCTTGAGCTCATCTGGATGCTCTATGGTCTGGCAGATATCAAAGACAACTTCTTTATCATTCAATCTAAACCTGAGTTGACTAGTTTTCATATATACTTGGGCTTGCCCAGTGGCTAGGAATGGTTTTTCCAAGATGATTCGGACGTCAAAGTCAACCTCGTAATCTAGAATCATAAAGTTTGTAGGGAATATGAATTTCTCCACTTTAGCCAACATATGATAGAGTATCACCATAGGCTTCTTCACCATTCGATCTACCATTAACAACCGTATGCTAGTAAGAGTAGGTGCTTCCAATGTAAGCTTTTTTTAGACCGCAAGGGGTATCAAATTGATATATTTAACAATAATCGAAGTT